>RJWM01035932.1:0-18542 GCA_004363535.1 Dasyprocta punctata | reverse complement strand
TGCACCCACGCTTCTGCCCAGTTCCCCGTGGCAGTCACCCGGGGCAGGGGCCACCTGGGCCATCCCCCTCCACCCCCCCCCCGCCCAGGGCACTCCAGGCCCCCAGCAGTCCTGCTGGTCACAGGCATGCGCAGGACACTTGCACGCCCTGCTGCCAGCGCCCTCTCCTCCCTGCTCCGGGAACCACCGAGCAGGGCCCAGCCACCCCCTCCCAAGAGAGAAGCCGGTGCTGCCGCAGCCACAGTCGGGGTGAAGTCTTCATTCACCCCACTTATCCCCACAGCTCCACACGGCCTCAGAGGGGGCCCCCAAAACTCACTGGTGGTCCGGTAAATCCTGGCGGGCCCACAGGTCCCTGGAGCCCTGGCTGTCCTGGCGCGCCCTGTCAGTGAACAGAGGTGGGGTCAGCCGGCCAGCGGGCAGCAACTCCGCCCGCCCCGGGAAGGCAGCTAGGCAGGGCTTACGGGTGTCCCCGGGGGCCCCGGAAATCCACGCTCTCCTTTCAGCAGCATGCCGGGCACGTGGCCGAGAATCTCTCCGGGGTCCCCCTGCAGGGAAAGAAGAGAAGGCTGTCAACAGCCACGGCCACGCACTCAGAATCTAACACCCGCAAAGCTAGGCAGGCGTCCTTGGGGGAGCGCGGAGGCCACTAAGGCTGGGCCTCAGGCACGGTCGGAGCCGAAGCCCGTCACCAGCCTGGCCCCGCAGGCCGCTCCTGGCAGCACTGAAGACAGAGGTGACAGCGCACCAGCGGCCTCACATCGGCACTGCTGCTGAGGGACGCAGTGTGCGTCTTTCTAAAAGCAGGACGCGTCAGTCGGCGGCACCTGTCGGCTGGGCTAGGTGGCATCATTTGCTCCAACAACAGTCAAGATGCCACCAAGAAGGCCACAGACTCTGAGTCCAGCAGGTGACCCCTGCCTCGGCAGCCTCGCCCCCACCGTGGAAGCCCTAGGGGACACAGGCGGCCTCCCCGGAGAAACAGGACACTCCACCTGCACACAGGCGCGGTCGGCCTCACAGTAGTGAGCCAGAGTGTAAACTGAGGCCAGGCTGACAGAGCGGGGAGACTGTCCCCTGGCCAGCTAGGGCGGAGACGGGCAGCACGAGGGACTCACTGCGACACCCAGCCTCCAGCAAACGCCTGTCCCTGCGCTCAGGGCCAGCGAGGGGCTGGGCGGTGCTGGGGCACCCAGACCCGACGGGCTGAGAGAGTGCAGCGACCGGGAGGGGAGGGAGGAGCAGGAAGAGAGGGAGGAGAAAGGAGGAGAATGAGCACGTGCAGTTTCCCTGCAGTGGAGACGGAATCCACAGAAAACCAGGGCGGGAGGCCCGGGAGGGTCCCACACCGAGTGACGGAGTGATGGGCCGGGACCACGCTGGCCTTGGGGGCCACCGCCCAGCTCGGCACGGCTGGGGCCCTGGACACAGCGTCCCTCCTATGCAGGGACTGCGCTGGGGCCAGGGACGGACTCCAAGGCTTAAACCCGAGCCGGTGACCCCGATATGCCGCATGCACAGAGCCCAGGAGAATGTGCCGGAAGGCAGAGGGGCTGCGGGAGCGGTCTGGGGTGAGTGGGTTTCTAGGGCATCGCTTTCCATCTGATTCCCCGCGATGAATCGGTGAAGCAAGATAAAACGAGGCCTACCTTCATCCCTGGGAGGCCCGGTGGCCCCTGGAAAAGAAAGTTCTGGTGTTAGTTTTGTTTGTTTCAAAATATCATCAGCATTAAGATAGAAGGACCAAGAAATGGGAAGAAATGATGAGCACGGAAAGGCTTCGCGGCTGTGAGCAGCCCGTACTCACAGGATTTCCAGTGAACCCAGGCAAGCCGGGCGGCCCGACGGGTCCTCTCTCGCCCTGGGGGACAGCGGAGAGTCATTCACATGTGCGACAGCAGTGACAGCGTCCCCCACGCACCCTGCAACAACCCTGTCCTGCCCCTTAGAGAACTGTGCTTGTTGGTTCAAAATCTTCCCTAACGTGTGAGCTCTGTCACTGGGTGTCATGCTAAGGATGGAAAAAAACATACTTGACGATGATGGAGACGACAGTTCTTAAGGTCGTTTGCTTACTTGATTTAATAATTGGTTATAGCTAATGAGCTCAGTGTTCAGAAGGATTTTAGGGGAAAAATCTTCAGAAGAGAAAGGCAGGATTATGTCTTTCCTGCGTATTAAGTCTGTATGGGAAAAGTTTTAATGAAATAAAAAAGCTCAGCAAGAAGCAGCTTCCAGGGCAGGCAAGCGGGACACCGCACTCCGCCTGGCTTCGCCCCGTGCATGGGGAGGGGCGGAACGGTGCCCAGCTCCGCACCTACCTTTGTACCATTGCATCCTGGGATTCCGGGGGGCCCTGGGGGGCCATCCTGGCCAGGGATACCCTGTAATTCACCAAGCACAGAAGGAACCGAGGTTGAGAATCTCACAGATGCTCAAGTACTTCATCACAGAGCAGAGTGCGGTGCAGATACATACCGGAAGTCCTGGGTTCCCAGGGTAACCGGATGCTCCTGGGGGTCCCTGTAAGGAGGGATATGAAAGCCTTGCAATGATCCCCGCCCACGCCCACTCGGCTCCTGGCACCGGGGAGTGACCAGGGAGGTCAGCCCACGCCCGCCGAGCAGAGTGCATGCTGGGAGAGCGGCTAGCGCCAGCCCCGGGCAGCAGATGGCCCAGGACAACAGTGGTGATTCTACATCCATGGCTGACCACGAACTGCTGCGAAGCTCAGGACGCACATGCACCCCATGACCTGCCCACGTCACCTCCTGTGACGTCTAGGTTAAAAATAATACAAAGTCCCGCTGCCCTAACAAACATTCACAGAGCTCACGGGGTAAAGTCAAAGCTCCCTGGGGAGAAACTGCAGCAGAAATCTCCGTCCCACACAGTTCTCGCTCTCGGCCCCAGGACCCCCAAAAGAGCCCCCCAGGCCTTGAGGCAGAGCCACCACCATACTCACTCGCGTCCCTTTTGTGCCGGGAAGCCCTGGTTCTCCAGTGTCACCCTGCAACAGAACAGGACGCCGTCACGGTGCTCCCTGCCCTGGGCGTGGCAGACCCAGGTCCCCTCCCAGAGGTGCCACCAGGCTCACCTTCAGTCCCGGGGGTCCGTGTGGGCCCTCAGGGCCTTGCATTCCAGGAAACCCAATGACACCTTGCAGGCCTGGGAGGCCTCTCTCTCCCTGCAGAAAGGACACAGGTGTCAAGCAGGGAGCAGGCAAGAGGGGAGGAGAGGATGCAGCCCTGGGGACAGGCGAGTTAGGAGCCACGTGCCCGGGCTGGGGACATCTCCACGGCAGTAGAGTGGCCCCGGTATGTCTGAGGAAGGAAGATGGCTCTGCTCGCGCTAGGAGAGACACCGCATCAGCAAGAGGGCAGAGGAGCGTGAGCTCAGGGCTCTTCTGGAACCGGGACCCCCTCTCCCCCAGCCTGGACGCTGCAACCCCAGCCTCAGACTCAGAGGACTGCTCCAGGGTCCCTGGTTCCCCTGGTCTTGGGGCGTGGCCTAGGCTACCCCACCGGCCTCCCTGGGCCTCTAGGTAGCAGGTCACAGATGGTAGAACTTTGCTGCCTCCATAATTACAGTTCTCGTAACGAATTCCTGCTTGTCCACCCACCCATTCACCTATCCATCCATTCACCATCCGCCCTTCCTCCCATTCATTCATCCACCCACCCTTCCTTCCATTCACCCATCTATCCATTCATCTATCTAGTTATCCTTCCACGCATCATCCATCCTTCCTTCTTTCCAACCACCATCCCTTCCATCCATCCATCCATCCATCCATCCATTCATCCATCCTTCTATTCACCCATCTATCCATTCATCTATCTACTTATCCATCCACCCATCTGTCCAACCTTCTTTCCAACCATCGTCCCTTCCATCCATCTATCTATCCACTCATCTACTTACCTATTCATCGACTGTTCCTTCCATCCTTCCATTCATTCATTATCCATCCTTCTATCCATCCTTCCTTCCATCTACCTATCCATCCAAAAACCCATCCACCCATCAACCCACCCTCCCCTCCACCCACTCACCTACGCATTCTTCTTTTCTTCTATCCTTCCTTCCACCCGCCCATCCACCCATCGTTCCCTCCATCTACCCCCTGTCCTTCCTTCCTTCCATCCTTCCTTCTTATCTCCTCTCCCCTCTCTCTGCCTCTCTCCCTCTGTCCTTCCTTCCTCCAATCCGCCCGCTGGCTCTGCTGCCCCATGACCCTGACTCTGGCCCCACCTTTCTAGGCATGGTGGACACCGCACTGGTCCGAGGTGTGTGCATCTGAAGACGATGCAGGGTCCCCTTCCAGGAGCCCTGAGGGCCTGATGCATTCTTAGTGACCCCCGGCAGGAGACCTTCCGCGACTGTGTGCTGGTTCATCCCGTGTCTGCGCTTTTCTCCGAGCTGCATTAGCTCACAGTTGTGTGTTATGTAACATAAACGCTTTACCCTCAGACAGCACATTACCAGGGCTCACTGAGCAGGGGTCACCGTGACATCACTGACCTGAAACAACCAAGAGTTTCCACAGCTGCCCTCCGCCAAGTCACCCGGCTGGTCCCGGCTCTTACGGGTGGGTCCTGGCCCACACTAGGCCCAGCCTCAGGGGGTGACGTCTGCCTGGAGTGCAGGTCGGGGTCCAGAGGCCACTTGGGAACAGACCCGGGTTGGGGACAGGAAGGATGGTAAAGGGACTGAAGGAGCGGAAGCCCTCTGGCCTGGCACCCCCGGGGCCCCCGCAGGACCTGGCACCGGAAGCTGGCTCTGTCTCCCTACAGCCCCGGGAGTGCTGGGAAACAGAAACATTTCAGACCACGGTTCCTGCAAACGGAGCGACTCGGATGTGTCTATCCTGAACGAGCCCGCAGCGGTGGGGAATGTGGACAACACACGGGCCATGGGCGCGGGCGCCAGACCGGGCACCAGGTTCTCAGATGCTGGGAAATCTGCCCCAGAGTAGAGCTCAGCTGCAGACGGCTGGCCAAGCCTTAAAATACATCCTGAATCGCCTGGCCCCGAGTAACCCGCCATGCGGCACAGCGGAAAGGAAAGGAGAGAGGCACGAGCCTTCCAGGGCCTGGGCGGAGCAGTCCGAGCGCTTCGGTCACACAGCAGCACGGCGGGGAGGCAGGGAAGATGGGATTTTATAATTCTCATTCCCATGGCGGAACGCAGGGGGACCGGGGCAAGATGAGCTGATTTCTACCCGTTTCACACTGAGTCAGCACGGAGGCCAGAAATAGAAATGAGGTCAGCTCACACCGCGCCGGCTTCACTAGGTCACTGGAGCAGGCTGTTCCCAGCAGCGACGGCCGGCCCGGGCGGGGGCCTTTTATGTCCATTTCACAGATAGGGAAAGTTCCACTCCGACGCTAAGCTGGCCGGTCACACATCACCACGGTGACCTCCCCACCCCTGGGAACAGAGCCGGAACTCTGAATTCCCGGAGCTGCTTTCACAGCAAGAGCACATTCTTTCCCAAATGTCACAGGAGCTCGGAGGCAGCCACGTACCCCAAGGGCTTTGAAACGAAGTAGCTCCGAAGGGAGTCAGCCCTCCCTGGATGTGACTCCTCCAGAAATGTTAAGCTTTCCAAATCTTTGTCCAGAGGAGCGGATGAGCAATGTCACACCACTGCCCCTCGGGATGGGAAGCGGGCAGGGCAGGGGGGCAGGGGAGACAGGCAGCTGGCCCAGGGAAAGCGCTGCGTGGGCACGAATGTCCCCCAGCTTTCAGCAGTGCCTGCGGGGTGGCAGGAGGTGCAGAGTGACAGTCGTCAGTGCCAGCGTCTCCAGGCTGAGCTGTGCCCACCCTGACGCTGACGGCGACACCGAGGCCACAGGGCAGGGAGAAAGAGGATCCTGGGCCAGGCGCTCCCCAGCGCTCTGAAGACCCGGCCCAAGGGCGAGGCCACCACAGGACGCGGGCCAGGAAAGTGAGCCCCACGACACACAGCACTGCAGGGACAGGCGAGACGCGGGCCAGGGCCGGGCGGGGCTCGGAGCACCGGTGTGGGGAGCGCCAGGCCCAGGTCGGGTCCCCAGCACCGGAAGAGTAAGAAGGGAAACAGAGGGGAAACGAGAAGGAGAGCGAGAGGAGCTCGCGGACCGGCACGCGAGGCAGTTGGATGCAGTGGGGTTTGGCGATTTCCCGGCTGACCACACAGAGACAGGCTCCCACCACAGAAGCGCCACGCGCCAAGGTGGCGGGGATACCGCGTCCGGAGCTGAACATCGCAGGCCAGAGCGCGCGTCCTCTACCAAGTAAACGTGTCCCGATGTCTTCAGCCAGTAAATAAACCCGTAAACTTTAACCTCAAAAGCCATTTTAAGTATGTGTTAAATTGTAAAGCTAAGTGAAATCTTTCTTTTAAAAAATCTAAGAAGAGCCAGACGTGGTGGCACATGCCTGAAATCCCAGCACTCAGGAGGCTGAGGCAGGACAATCACCCTGAGTTCCAGGCCAGCCTGGGCTACACATGTATTCAAGGGCAGCCTGAACTATATAGTGAGATCCTGTCTCAAAAAAGAAAGAAACAAACAAACAAACAAGCAAAGTTTTATATACCAAAAGCAGAACCGATTACCACAGTCCTCAAAAACTCAGAATTTGAGGAGGAAGAAGAAAATGACTCCGTCTATAAAAATGAATGGACACAGCACAGCAAGCAAGCCTGGGCTGAAATCAGTCACTCTAAATCAGGCATGAAATGGAGCTTCGTACACAGAGCGGCCTGGGTTGTGTACTTACCATACTACCTGCAGCAAGAATACTCTTAAAGAATCCATGAAACGAGGGAAGAAAAGGCTCTTTTAGAACCCCCAGCATTTCCCCTCCGCTTACCATGTCTATGGAAACAAGTCCACGGCACACCCAGCGCCACAGTGTGCCTGTCTCCCTCTACATGCCAGTTGGAAAAGCAACACGACGCCAGCCCGGGAAGCTGGAGCCGGGTGCAGTCTCTCGCCCTGGCGGGTACGATCACGGACAATTTATCGTTGCTTCGTGGGAACACAGAATATATCCAAACCAAGCAGCTATCAGACATCTCAGCAGCGAATGTCACGCCGCACTGTTCCAACAGCCCACGTGGAGCCGAGCTTCCACACTGAAAGGCACGCGACCGTGAACCCTCGTGGGCGGGCTCGGCCGGGAAGCAGAGCGCAGCCATCCCCACCACAGGGCGCCGGTGCTGCACGGCGAGGCTCCAGACTCAGTGGACCTGGGGAGCGGGGGGACCCCAGCAGCAGCCGAGGCTCAGGGAGAACTATGCCCTGGACGTGGTCCTGCGTCAGCTGTGTCCTTCCGTCCTCTGAGAGTCCAGCTTCCAGCCAGGCTGCAAACCCAAGAGAAAGCGAAGCTCTGGATGCTGGAGCCGAGCTCGGCGGCACTCGATGGTTCGGACGCGACCTGGGTAGCGGTCACCGTCAACGGCGCTGCCACCCCAGCCAAGCGGTCCTCGAGTCCCTGGGCCCAGCCAGCACTGGACCTCTGCAGGGCCATTTCTGGGATGCCACACTGCTGGGAGGGCGGTGGGCAGGTTGGGACCCCGTCGGGGGTCTCGGGAACACTGGGCGATGAGCCCCAGGGGAAGGGCCGGCCACACCCTGAGCTGACGGGGAGGGGGTGCGGGCGGGCAGCGGGGAGCAGCCGATTTCCTAAGGGGGGACTGGGCCACCCAGCTGGACGTATGCTGCCTCTCTGCGTGAGCTCAGTGTGATATAAAGGCCCCACCTTCACTGCTCCTGCGTGGCTCCCGCGGTCCCCGGCACCTTAGCACTTCCTGTAAGGCTGGCGACCTCCACCCTGCGCCCCACCCCACGGCCTTTCCTCTCTCAGACCCACGCGTGGCCGTGGCCGGGTCCTTGAGCTCACTCGCCGGCACACGGAGTGGAGAAGAACTGGAAGGCGCCCCTGAAACAGGGCCCCCCATCTTTCCCAGGCTCCAGTGTGACGAGAACGGGACTGTGCACGGGGAAGCATGATCTTCAGAGTCGTGAGCCCCACCAGGCTCCTGCAGCCTCGGGACTCCTGAGCCGGCGACCCCGCTGCCGCCCTGTCTGTGACCTCTGCACCCCTCTTGGCCAGGAGCTCCTAAGGCTGCAGGCTCCCTGGGTCAGAGCCTCCAGCCGGCTCGACAGCCAGCGCACAGGAGCGGAGGGAAGGACTCTCACCCTGAGACTCCTGCGTGGAAGGACTGGGGCCCCGAGGAGCGGCAGGGCGGACGCCCTTGCTTGGCACCTGCGAGGGCCCGGGTGCAGAAGGACCAGGCCCAGCTCCCCAGGGCCTAGGCCGCGCCGTGCTCCGGCTCCTGGCCACCAGGGGGCGCGCTGAGACCGCGCACCTGGCTCTGCAGCGAAAACCCCGCTGGCGGGGCGCAGCCCGCACCCCAAAGCTCCTCTGGGCTGCTCTGTGCCGGTTCACGCGCGGCAGTCACCCACGTGAGACCTCAGGGCCTGGAGCGCACAGCGCAGGCGCCGGCCCGGTAGGGGCGCTGGGGAAAGCACTGCAGCAGCGCGCGAGTCCCGCAGAGGACGGCGGGGGGGCACAGGCCAGGGGGGGCCAGCAAGCCCCCGGGGGGTTCTGCTTCGGCCCCACACACCCCAAGATCTGAGAAACGCACCCCGTAGCCCCTCCTATCCTCATCCATCGCGAAGCCTGGCCGCAGTCCCTCCCCCCGTGCTTCTGCCCACTCCTACCCCACTCTGCTTCTCTCCTGCAGGTTTAAAATTATCTTTGAAAGCAGAAACCGCTGCAGACGCGAAAGGCGCTGCCCGGCAGGCCGGGGGTCTAACTCCCTCGGCTCTGGACGGTTGTGTAGGTTACACACTGCTGCAAGTCAGAGCTGGAATTCGGAGTGGTGTGAGGGGCCTGCGAGCCCCCTTCCCAATCACAGCTCTGGCATCCACTTTTTTCACTAGAATTGGGGATTCTTTACATGAAGAGCTGGAAATTGGCTCTGCTTGGAGATGTGCTCCAGGCCCAAGCTCAGGCCCCCAGGGAACCTTTCTTCTCCTCAGTCCTGGGAAACGTCCCAGGGCTCCGGCCCGAGCTTGACCCAGAGGTGGGGCGGGCGGAGACCCCGAGACCACCGGCCGCCTCCTTCCTCAGCCTGGATGTGGACCACACCTGGAGGCGGAGGGGCCGGGGTCTACGTGGCGGGAAGTGGGGAAAGGGAGCCCTCGGGCCCAGTACCCAGCAGCCCAGAGGTCGAGTTACTGCTGACCCGAACTGGGAGATGCAGTGGGTGTGACAGGGCCTTGGAACAAAACCGGAGCACATAAAAGTCAGGAAATACCACGACCCGCCCCAAGCAGTTTAGCATGAAAAATGTAAAAGCAGTGCCTGCCGCCGATCCTGAGTCTCCGAAACGCGAGGCGTGCCAGCTACCCTCAGGTTTAAACCCCAGAGGCTGCCAATGGGCAATTTAAAAACGCCTTTGATTTCCTTTCCTTAGAAAATGCCACTGAGCACACATATGTCATTCCAGCACTCTGGGAGGCTGAGACAGGAGGATCTCAAGTTCAAGACAGCCAGGGCAACTCAGCAGCTGAGATTCTGCCTCAAAACAAAATAAAAAACAAGCTGGGGCTGAGGATGTAGCTCAGTGCAACGGCCTTGGGTTCAATTCTCACAATCACAGGAAAAAACAAACAAAAGCATAACAGAAAAACAGGAAATGTGTTCAGTGTAACTACCCATCAAAGGAGGGCTTGGGGTCCCTGCAGGGAAGAGCTGTGGGTCCCGTCCCCCCCGCCCTGTGTGCAGGCCCCATGGGTGCTGCAAGCAGCACCACAGGGTCCACGCCTGTGGCCTTGGGGCTTGGTGGGGTCGGCTGTGTCCTGGCCCTTAGTGCTCCTCCAGCACCGGCACCTAACGCCACGGGGAAACCAGGAGACGCAAATGTGCACGGTCCCCCAGATGCTAGCAGGACAAGGCTGCCAAGCAGGCATGCTGGGGGGTTATTTCGGCAGGGCGCCAAGCAGGCACCTGTGCTCTGGGGTGAGCGGCGCCCCGGGAATCCTCCTTCCTCTGCCGTCCTCCACTGCCCCGGCCGGAACTGGAGGGGCCTGCGTGACACCTGAGACTGGGCAGCGTCGGCCAAGGGCCCAAACCCTCGGCAGCCGCGCTGCGTGGTCCCGACGAGGCGGGGCTCGTGCCCAGGTACTTCCACCCGAGGCTCCTGTGTGCCTCAAACCCACTGGGGCCGACGAAAGCCAGGGCGTCCGCGGGGGGCGGCAGCGAAGCTGACAGTCATTTCTTGTGCGTTGTAAAAAATAAGGTGGCCGTTAAGGAATTCTCATCTCTTCCACATAAGTTTTGTGGCTTTTCCCTCCAGGAAAGCTGTGGGAAGTTCTCTTCCTGTGGTCCAGGGTGTGGACTCATTCTCCCGGGCGCGCTCCGAGCCCTGGGCCTCTGACCCTAGCCCCCGAGAGCCCAGCGGCCCCCGTGTCATGTTCCCAACTGTTTCCCTGGCTCCCACTCAGGCCACCTGGCTGCATCTTGCCCACTGAGGACACTCCACCAGGCAGGGCTGCGGCAACCTCAACAGCAGTGCGGCAGCCTCATGGCGGGTGACTCGTGTCGGCCAGCGCCAGGTGACCGTGGCAGAGTTTGAGGGCTCTCTCAGCCACTGTCGTCACCCTCCCACAAATGCAGAAAAAGCAGCGGTCACCTCAGTCCACATCAACAAGTGACCAGATTTTCATCAACTGTCAGTGGACACCACTGACTTCCAAAGCACCCACAGTCACCCGTGGAAAGAAAGAAACCAGTGTCAACATTTGGCTTTATCTTTGTATTCTGGTCAAAATCTTGATCTTAAAACTGAAAAGAGCTGGTTGTGGTGGTGCACTCAGGAGGCTGAGGCAGGAGGATGGCCCCGCGTTCAAAACCATCCTGAACTACATAGCAATTTCCTGTCTCAAAAAGCAAAGCAAAACAAAATGACAAAAACTGAATAGATAGAAAAACATTGGAGCATAATTGCAGAATCAATACAGCACAATGATGCACAAATACCATAATAATTAACTGCTTCTTAAATCCTTGAAAATGGTGCTCCCGGTGCAGGTAAATCAGCCCACCACAAGTTGTCTACCAAAGAGACAAGCCTGTTTACAACAGGTGACAGGTGGAGGTTAGAGTCTAAGGTATGGCCCAACTATCTGAAAGCAATTTAAATTCAAAATCTTGGTGCTGTGTTTGCTATGCCTGCATTGATGAAGTTCAGAGGTTGCCTGAAAATATCACTTCCTGCCTTTTTTCCTTAGCTATTAACACCAAAGGCTAACACGAAGCCCCGTGGCTGGGAGCCGAGACACGGTTACGAGCTGTGTCACCGTTTGTGGGATTCATGACAGAAAACAGTATTTCCCCTTGTGTTTGGTATTTGAAGTTTTTAAAAATTGGTAAGAAGATGGATGACAAAGTGTCGGTGTGCTGGAGACAGAATCACTGGGACAGAAATGGAGACAGAGACCTGCACCAAGAGACAGTGGGGCCTGGCCCCGTCCCTGCCTCGGAGGCCTGAGCTGAGACCGCCGTCCCCCCGAAACGGCCTTGCTGGAGCCCCGGGCGGAGGGCTGCTGGCCTGCGGGGATTCCCGGGTTCCCACGGCCCTGAGCACTTATGAAGATGCAGAGATGATTCGCGTTTCCAGCTGCTGGGCCTGGCCCACGTACAGACCCCAGAGCTGCTCAGGTGCAGAATTTCCAGGTGAGACACTCGGTGAGACGGGGCGGCCATGCTGGGGCCTGGGAGGGTCCCACAGGGGTCCCCCGTGACCAGGGACAGACAAGCACGAAGTCCTCACAGCGCCACCTGACAGGAGGCGCAGGGCGGCCAGACTGTCTGGGGACAGACCCTGACGACACCAGGGGCGCCCACTGGGTCTGGGGGCCCCCAGGACAGCAGGACACGCTGGGCAGGCACGGAGGAGCAAGGGCCGCCCAGCTCCCTTTAGAATCCTGTGTGACCGGCACGCTGCTGGAGGCGTCTCCGCTGCAGAGACAGGTTTAAACACAGGTGATCTAGACTCCTGTCCCCTGACGTCGCCACGGCTCCCCCAGCTCACAGGAACCTGAGGACGAGTGTGCGCCGACCCCGGGCTGGAGAAGAAATGCAAAGCAAGCGACCGAAAGGGAGCCAATGGCCACGTCCTCGCCCTGTGCCATCTCCCTCCCCCGCCAGTGACGGGGACACACTGTCTCTAGGCTAAGAGCACAAAAATCAGAAAAGTAGCTGGGCGTGGTGGTACTACCTGTCATCCCAGCACTCCAGAGGCTGAGGCAGGAGGATCACCAGGAATTCAAGGCCACCATGGACTACATAGTGAGACTCTGCCTCAAAAAAAAAAAATCATAAAAGCTGTTTAAGGCAGTCAGATAAGTATTTCAAATATTTAGCGTCCACTTCCTGTTCCCAAATAGAGTGCTTTGGGGATGAAACACGGAGAAGTAAGTGGACCAGAAAGTAGAGAATAACACAGAACACAGACAAGGAGAAGAGGGGCCGGGCTCCCACACAGGTGCCCGCGGGTTACAGGCGGGAGGAGGGGACTTGAGGACATCTGCGACGCCAGGGCCCTCACCCCACGTGGGAGCCGGGAGCGGGTGTGGAGGGCGTCCCTCCATTCTGCTGAGTCAAGGCGGCCGCTCTGAGCCCCGGCTGAGCCCGGTCTCCAGCTCCGCCCCGCCCTGGAGCCCACAGCAGCCACATTCCACGGCTCCTTTTGGTAAAACAGTGTCCTGCTCCTCGGGAGACGCCAGCACTGCTGACTGCTGAAGTGCTTCTCCACTGGGGGGAGCCGACTCCCGGCCGGAAGCCTGGCGGGGACTGAGGTCTTTCTTGTCAGTGGCCTCCAACTTTAAACCCAAAGCCAGAACTGGCTCCACCGAGAAGTCACACCCTTTGGGAGCTCCCCGGACGCAGTCACCGGACCCGCATCCAGAGTGACACCGGCTGGGAGAAGACACGGCAGCCCCAGCCCCAGGTCCAGCCGTGCCCGTCTTCCCTGGCGCTGGCTGGGTGCAGCCCAGGAGCAGATGGTCCACTCCAGCAAGGCCCCTGTGCCACCCGGGCACAGCACCAGTCCTGTGTCTAGGTCCTGACTGCAGAGCACGTGTCCTGGTCACAGAGGCCAGCCTGGGGTCCTCACCCCGGAAGTGCCCAGTGGACTGGGCTGGGGCTGGGGCTGGGGCTCCTCTGTGCCGTCTCTGTGCCTTGCTGCTGCCACCAAAGCCCCAGCACACGGCCGGCCACTGCTCGGGGAGTCCTCGCCCTCCCCCAGGGCGGGCAGGGAAGCCCCAGCTCCCAGGCACTTCCCACGGCACGCTCTGTCCATCTGGGGTCAGCAACTCCCAGCCTGCAAAGGAGAAGCCAGCAGAGGGCTGCACTTCGGGGGGCACCACTGCAGGGGCCAGCGGCAAGCCAGGGGCCCACAGGCCTCTCACCCTGGTTCTCAGAACAGACCCAGAGCGTCCATTCCGCGCGCCCCAGCAGCCTGTACCGTGGCTGTCGTGGGGGACTTGCAAAGGGGGACAGCGCGGGAAAGAGACCGGGCCTCCCAGCACGTCTGGTTCCTTCGTTAACTCTGAACGGCCCTTCCCTTGTTTAGGGGCAGCTTGACGCTGCTTCTCGGGCCAGACTGGGACTCAGTCACCTCGGCCCCAGGGGGCAGTCCCACCCACAGCCGTCCTCACCAGGCCGGCCTCGCGTGCACCCCCAACAGAACCCCATGTTCCGTCCACCCGTGGGAGCAAACCCCACCGCATGCTTTTTATTTGTCAGGGTTTGTTTTGTGTCGAGTCTTTGATCTCCAATTAAAACATGCAGTCTCAGTTTGTTCCTTTTAAGAGAAAGCTATTTTCCTGCCAGCCACTGTTCTGCTAGGGTCCTGTTAACCAAACACAATGTTTTCCGCATTGAGGCCTGCCGTGATGGGGTGTCCCCGCACACGGTGTCACGGGACCCGCCACGCCACCTGAGACACGCGATGTCCCACACCACTCCTGAGTGTGGGGACAGGATCAGCTCACTGGTGTCAGGCTCACCGGCGGGGTGACTCCCAAACAGCTGCAGAATGAGACTGTCGGGGTGACAAGCAGCCGTGCACCCGGCGGGCCCAGGAACACCCAGCAAGGGCACCCACGGGCTCAGGTCGGGGCCCGCTGTCCCGGCAGGGCACGCAATGTCTGAGGCGACCACAGTGACGCAGAGCAGACCTGCCCGGCGGGAGTCGGTCTTCGTGGCCTCCCCATGGTACACACTATTGATAGTTTGCCTCAGGTTCAGGCATATTTTTTTTCAGATCCTTTGTTTTCAAAGAACTATCAAAAAAAAGACAAAAGTAGGTGAATGTGGGAACCCACACTGATTCTCACGGTCGCCGTGCCAGATGACTCATCGCAGTGTGAGAAGAGGAAACAGCGGACATCTGGAAAGCATCTGGGCATGACAAGACACAGACAGACGCAGGACAGGAAGTGAGTGTGTACTGACCCCAGGACAGCCACCAGGACGGCAGGACGCTGTCCGGGCCGCAGACACACGCAGGGCCCGTACCGCACATCAGACGCTCGGGTGCTGGAACCCCCAACACACCAGAGCTCTGCGGCCTGCCACATGGGCCCCCAGGAACAAGAGCTAGGGCAAGGGAGGCGACCACAGAGGAGAGGGTTTGGACAACGCTCCAAAGTACACACGCATCAGGAAAAGTAGTCAGCAAGGGGAACAAGCAGAGGTTTGGAAATGCTGGGCCCTGGGGTTCTTCCTATTTTAAGAGATAATGATTCTGGAAGCTGAGGATAAAATCACAAAGCGGACTAGAAGTGGACGATCGTTCCAGACAGACCTCCCAAGCAAGCACGGCTCAGGTTCCCTCCAACAAGAGCATCCAAGAGCTACAAACACCACGTAGGGACACAGCTGTGGTCTCAGCCCTCCCTCCCAGCACCTCGGCGAGCACTGGAGGTGTCTGTCACCAGGGGACAAGCCCAGGTCTCCGGTCTCCAGAGTGCATTCGGGAGCCAAGCGGCCTCATAGGTCTGTGGGTCTCCGAGGCCACAAGTCTACCTACAGCCAGGCCAGCAAGAAACTCTTCCTCGTGCTGCATGACCCAAAAGCACCACTGCGTGCACGTGCACCTCTGGGACACATCCAGCCCCTGAGCGGGGTTTGGGGCACCGTTTCCCCTGGACCCTGGCAGCAGCCCCGGGGATGGACAGGCTCGAGCGGATTGGTCCATGCAATTTGAAACCTTCTCCCCGGCAGAGGGGATCCCACTGCGTCAAAGCTTTCATCAGCAGGCGGGCCCTCCCGGTACTGCTTCTGGCCTCGGACAGGGAGGCCCGTGCTCCGGGCAGCGTGGGAAGTGGACATGAGTCAGGAGGGCTAGCGCGCAGATGTCCAGGAGTCCACATCCCCAAACTCAGCTCTGTCCTGGGCGCCTCTCCCCATCACCACCCCACAGGATGGCACTGGATGCCCCGAAGACACCCTGGGGACCACATCCGGGAAAGGCCATGGTGGACACTGTCACTGCTGCGCTGTGTTCCGAACCCTTACAGACTGCGCGCTGGGAGTTCCGCAGCCTGAGAAACATGAGGGTCAGGCGCAAGCGCCCGCGCGCACTCGCTGGGAGGCCGTCCTTACGGAGAAAGCCTCTCCGTATCTTCTCTAAGTAGCACTGCTTGGCGAATTTTGATTTTTACACATTTCACACTTTAAAAGTGAGCGGAATTTTAAAAAACACACTAGATTTTGAAATTGCCTATTCAAATCCAATACAGTGCCTCTCACATAGTGCTAAATAAATCAGTCACTGCTAATATGAATTTTTATTGCTACTGGCCCAAAGCAGAGAGCCATGTGACCATATCCGCTGCTTCCTGGGTAAACCGAGGACACGTGTCCCATCAGTAATGAGGTCACTGGCTTTCAACCAGAGCAGTGAATTTCCCATGAGGTGGGGGACAGGCCAGGGCTTCCCACAGGATGGGGCCCAGGGGTGACCGGTCCTCTCCACTGAGGTGACTCCGTCTCCTGGGACAGACTCACCTGGCCTGCCACACACACTGGGAACCTGAGCGCGCCGAGATGCCGTCTCCTGACACGGGGCGCCGCTCCGTCTGCCCTCCGTGGCCTTGGGCTCTGCCCAAGTGCAGCCCCCCGCCCACCCCCCACCTTTGGCAGAGGCTGTGGACAGGGGCGAGTCCTTGGGCAGAGAAGCAGGTGCCACACAGCGCTCTGGGGTCTGCGCTCTGCGCTCCCGAAGCAGGGGTCCGACTGCCCAGCCCGCTGAGGAAGACACTGTCGCCAGGCCTGGGACACTGTGCCCGCCCTCCCGTTCTCCTAGGGAAAGGGCTGCTTCGGGGCACCAGCCAGGGAGGTCTGCACGCCTCAGCCCCATGGGGGGATTTTGGCAACATCTAGGCACACATACTTGTCACCAAGGGAGAGGGGCTTCTGGCTTCGCATGTGTGTGGGCCAGCAGGGTGGTGAGGCCCCTGCCGAACTCAGGCCGCCCACAGCAGAAGATTCTCCAGCTCAAAGTGTCAACACTGACACCAGGGAGAATCCCGGCGAGCCGGCTTTTTTCTCCCAGGGCACAATGCGGGCAACACAGGAAGAGCAAGTTCGAGACGCAGACCACGCCATGCTGGGACCAAGGCAGACGGGCAGCACGCTGCGGCCCCTCTTCTCACTGGGTCGCACCTTAAGGGACACTGGAGGCTGCTGTGCAGTGTGGGGTGACGGGGAGGCTGGTGCAGGTCTGCCTGGGGTGTCCACCAGTCTCCAAAGCAGAGGAGAGGCAACAGTAAACCCCTCCCGGATTTCCAAACCACTTCCAGATCAGCTGCTGGCCCGGCCCTTTTAAATCAGATAAGGCACAGGTTTTAGACACAAAGGCAAGCTCCGCTGTGACAGCAACGCGGGATCGTTCCGGCCGCGATGTCACTGCCGGGCAGGCCCCGTGTGGGCTGCAGCTGGACAGGACCTTTCCAGAGCCGCTGTGCCCACAGCCGTCAAACCTCCCCTGTGACGGCACTGGCCGCGGCCACAGCTCCGACTCTGCCAGTGAACACGCTAAATTACCGTGTGCCCCTGTGCCTAGGGGACTTGTCGGCCCCACCAGGGTCTGAGAAGGCCTGGGGACCGACTGTGCCAGCCCAGTCACAGTCCCCGACCCCCGGATGGGGTCCTCACTTCTCAGCAGCCGTAGTCTCTCTCGACGCACCGTGCGTTTCAGGAGCTGTGTCCCACACTCCAGTGTGAGCTCCCACTCTGCACCCCGCAGGGTCCGAGGGTAGTGGCGGTTAAGTACGCGTGGGCCCCTGTGGTTAAAGGCCTTGGCACAGCAATGGTTGACTCTGGAGCCTGTCACCTAACCCCGGGCATGGGCCGCTCCTCCCGCCGTCACCCACAGTCGAGAAGACGAGGCCACCAAGCAAGACGGGCTCACCCCGCTCTCCTCACCCCCGATGGCTTCCCCACGCCGCGGCAATCTCTGCAGCAAAGCGGCCGCCCCGGGCGCGCAAGGCCACAAGAATCACCTAAGAGACAACAGCTGAAGACTCGAGCGGCCTCGGGGTGAGGGGAAAGCAAGCAACCCAGCGAGACTCTGCACCCTGGTTCAGACCTGCCACGGCCAGAACATCCTACCTGGGACTGCCTCAATTATTTAACAGCAAACAGATTACAGCCAAGAGCTGCAGCATTAAAATCCGTACCAGCTCCGGATATAAAACATTCAGGCGGCTGCTCCGAGCCCTTGAGGAGCAGGACTTAGCCAGGAGAGATGTGGCAATTTATACCGGAGATACTGCAATTTCCACGGAGGGCGTAGGTGATTTATAAATTATATTGTCAAAGCGCTCCTCAGAGGGAGAGGGGAGACGTCTCGGAAACAATGACTTCCACGTTTCTTGGGCTGTGGCTCTGTGTCCTAGGGAGGCAGCTGCAGCACTGTGAGGACGGGTCTCCCCACGATGCTGTTTTTAAAAACACGAACCAAGATGAGTGTTAAGGTGTAGACCTGGGAGACTCTCAACTCCCCGGGGCGTTGAGGGCACTCCCTCCCGAGTGGCTCAGGAGACCTGGGACTGGACCGGTCACACTGCCATCCTGGAATGCCAATGAGATCACCCCAAGAAAGGGCGGGAGGAGGTGGGGAAGACCTGAATCTCTGACTTGGGTGCTGGGAGCATCACCTCCCCGCTTTCCAAGCTGACCCCGGTGAAGGTGAAGGACTCGGATCTGGTGTCCCCACTCAGGGAGCCCCTGCCAGGCAGCTCCTCTCCCCACAGCAACTGTTCTGATGGGGCTTCCGAGACAACATGCTTAAAATTTCCTCTGCCCTTGCCAGGCGTGGTGGCGCACGCCTTTAATCCCAGCACTCGGGAGGAGGCTGAGGTAGGAGGAGCGTTGTGAGTTCGAGGCCGGCTTGGGCTACAACGCGAGCACAAAGCCGGCCTGAGCTACATAGTGCGACCCTGCCTCAAAAAACCAGGGCCGAAGCCGGG
>RJWM01035931.1:0-18527 GCA_004363535.1 Dasyprocta punctata | reverse complement strand
CCTAGTCTGTTTTAAGTTCTGAATAGCATCTTGAATGCCTTCGCAAATGTTATAAAATTTCCAAAACTGTTTTGCCAATCACTGTTTCTTAATTTTATAACCTAAGTGGATGTCAGGGGAAATTTAATCCTTATGTTTCTGACTCTCATAGTTGGCTTATTCAAGTGTTTCATAAGAACCATTTGATGTCTAAAAAGTCTTAGAGACTCTTTGTTTCCAGCATGTTCAAGATTATTTATTCAGAGTCAAAGAACACTGCATCAGGATCAAATAGAAAAAAAGATACATGTTATTTTTTTAAATTTAAAGACTGATAAACATCAATATCTACTTAGCACTTGGAAGTATAATTTGGTCAAAAATGTAAATATACCAAAAGAATGTCAGACTACTTTACTAATTTTACTAAATTTATACTATTTTTATGAGAATACAGAACAAATTAGAACACATTTGAATAAACACTAAATTGGAACTTACATGGTATCCTTTAATTATCTAAATATTATGAATAAAGACTTTTGCTGGTGTCTGAGTTTCTCTGTTGTTTTCTTTAACTAGTAACTCTTTCTTAAGAGGTCTCTAACAAAAATATAAATAGGATGACTGCACTAGCAAACGACCTGTCTATCAGAGTTACACTTTGGTCCACAGATCCAACATACACCTTTATTACCTAAGATGAACCCTGGGAATAATACATTTTGTCTAGAAAAGTAGTTTTGCATTTTGTGAATTCTGGTTGATACTTGGTGGGTTTCAATTTTGGCTCTACAACTTAGTAACTATGTGATTTTAAGTGAGTTAAGCCACATATGAAAGCCCTCTGAATCTTTAACAGTAATATGGGGATGATTGCAATGTCTATTTGTTGCGATACTTGTAACTGATCTTAAATTATGTTAGTGTAAGTGTACTTAGTATTATATTCAAGAATGAAGCATACCATGGAGCCGTTTTCTGGAGGATCTGAATTTCTTCTATTGCCCATACCCTAGTCAATGTAATTCACTGAGTTAATTATCACGGTGAATGTCAAATGGGCTATTATTTGTGAAATTGTGAAATTACAATTAGATAGATGAATGTTGGAATGGGGCTTTAAGTATTAAAATTAAAATTTGTTAGGATATGTACATTTATTCACATATTTAAAAAATTCTATCAATGCTTCCCATCTTTACACAAACAAGGATGAAAACTTGCCTTTACAATATTGTCATTAGCCACTTCACAAACCTATTTCTTCATGTTGGAGGCAGGGGAAAAAAAGGTGGGTACGTGGGGATTCATTAAACTTACAGAATAGGTTATATGAACAGTTCCATACTTGTTTACCAGTAAAAACTTACATAATTAATGACTTTATTATATCACCGAATAGGACCTTGTATTTGCTTAAGACATTGTAGTAGAAAGATTGTGACAGAGTGGCTTACTTATCATCTCAAACTTTTCCTATGACATTACAAAAGAATCAGTTTTGCCTTGTCAAAGTGGCTTATTCAATTAATAACAAAATTCTGTAGTGCTAACATAGGAAATAAGGAAGTGATGCATGTGATACTCAAAACAGTTACTTGCACAGGGCTGGTTGCTTGGAGAATACTTGTTATTGTTAGGGTAAAATGACCAGAAACCAAAACAAGCCAATTCCCTTTTGCTTTTTCTAATGCATACCTGTATACTGGATTTTACCACCAATTGTAGGGAAAACCTAATATTTCAGAAAGAAGAACACAATCAAAATTGGTCAAAGTCAAGTATCTCAGACTTCCTTAGACCAGGGATAGGTGCAGGTAATGGACTTACCTTCCTTTCCAATATAATGGAAGGCAGTGTATTCTCAGAACAGAAAAAAATGGGAGCCAGGGAGGGCTGTTACATATCTTCCTGTGAGAAACTAGGAATCCCTAGAGACCATCGCACCATACCCAGGGCATTCCCACATCTCTGTAACTTAGGCTTCTTAAGTCATCATGGAATGTAACCAATCCACCTTGTTTTCTCGAATGATAAGCAAAGTTTGGAGAGGGAAATAGATCTTTGTCTTCCTTTTACAAAGCCCGAAGGAGCACGGGAAATCTTTGTACACTCTATACTCCAGACAGTGGCTTGACCGATGTGGTGCATTAAATACTTGTATTCACACAAGCACACTGCAAACATACATTTGTACTTGTACTCTACATGTACATATATGAGATACAATATACATAAAAATATAATGATGAAGTGTAGTTGTTCAATTTTGGTGTTTCAATTCCTTTCTGTAGGTGTTTGTGTTTTCTCAAATGGCATACATACTTTGAAATCACGATAACAAGTCCACAAGCAAAATTAGTTGTTTTGTACTGTATTTTCTATTTTTGGTTGGTTTTTGAAAATCTACATTAATCTTATGAGATCAAAGTAAGGCCAGGGCAAGATTTCGTGAATTTGTTTGAAATATGACATTTTCTTTCATATAATTAGTAGAATTGTTGGTGATTTGTGGTAGTTATCAGTTGGGATGTGGAAGATAGGGGGAGCATATCTAAGAAAACGGAGGTAAGCTGTATCAAATAAAGACATCTTACTTCTGTTCAAAAGCTGGCCCAGTACAGGAGCTGTCTATGTCAATTGGAAGAAGTTTGATAAACTCAGCTTTTTTTCATTATTTAAAGTTTAACCCTGAGCTATTTTACCAGTCAAGGAAATATTTTTAGGGTCAAAATATATATGCTTTTCATAAGCAGGAAAGGTATTGCATATCTGTTCCAAGTCAAATTTTGGAAGCAGTTATTCTTGAAAGTTTTTTTTTCCTGTGGCATTTCATGGAAAACACTTGTTCCAGCCAACAAGTTATGGATGTATTTTCTTAGACTGAAAAGATTCTTATTATGAGTAGGCTAATTGAAGCCATGGGAATAAATGCAATTAAAGATTTTTTTGGTTTTAATGCAATCATGAAGTTGGAAAGACTCTTGAAAAGCCATCTATTTTAACTCCCTAATTTAGGATAATAAATAGATATCTGTCCTGTTTTCATAGCCATTTAAAAAAGATAAGATGAGCCCTCTAATTAAATTCCATACTCTAGTGGTTCTTATGGTTGTAAAGTTATTCTCCGAAATGTTATTTCAATCTTTTGGGGCAAAATAAACTATGAAACACAATACAAATGTAAGCCTTTTTATTAGTTTTTTTTTTTAACCTAAGAGAAAAAAGACACAGAAAAAAAAAACCAAAAAGCAAAAGAGACAAACAAGCAACAACAAACCCAATTCAATAACAGTGCAGGTTTACAAAACAAGATGATAGGAATTTGACAATGGTTGTACCATTGCATATCATTACCTTCAAAAGGGTTTCTTAGATTAACAGATACAGACATGCAAAACTGATCTAATCATTTGAGTATTAACTGTTCTTTTCCAATAACTAATATATCTAGTAGTATAGTCACTTTAGCTATCTTATGCATATATATATATATATATATATATATATATATATATATGTACAAATTTATGTCTTTTTCCTTTTCCCTTCCTTCTTTCCTCCTTTCCCCTATCTCAATTACTTTTCCTCTTTAAGCAGTTTCTTACCCTTACACAGTATTTAGGGAGACAATATGGTATTTACACATGTGAGTTTGGTTTATTTCACTTAAGAGTATGGTCTAAAGTTGTGTCCGTTTATTTATAAAAGTCTCAATGCAATCTTTCTTGATAGCTGAGTGGTACTCAATTGTGTAAAAATGCCACATCTTTTTTATCCATTCCTTGATTGATGGGTCCTTGAGTTGTTTCCAAGATTTGGCCATTATAAATTGTGTTGCTGTAAACATGGGTGCACATACATCACTGAGGTATGATGTTTTCAATTCTTCTGGGAAAATGGCCAGAAGCAGACTATCTGGGTCAAATGGAATCTCCAATTCTAGCTTTTTGCAGAACTTTCAGACTGATTTCCGCAGTGGTTGCACCAGCCTACACTCCAACCAACATTGGAGAAGAGTTCCTTCTTCCCCACAGCCCATGCAGCATTTGTTATTGGCTGATATCTTGATCTTGGCCATTCTTTCTGGAGTGAGATGGAATCTCAGGGTTGTTTTAATTTGCATTTCCTGAATGACCATTGATGTTGCACATTTTTCACATATTAATTTGCCATTTGTATTTCTTCCTCTGAGAAGTGTGTATTCATCTCAGATACTCATTTTTAGATTGGGTCCTTGAATTTTGTGAACCTGATTTTTTAAAATTCCTTATATGTTTTAGACAGAAGTCCATTGTCTGAGGGACAGTTGGCTAAGATATTTTCCCAACTTGTGGGTTTTCTTTTCACTCTGTTGGAGATTTCTTTGACATGCAAAAACTTTTTAGTAAGACAAGATCCCAGTTGTTGATTACAGGAAGTATTTCCCGTGCAGCTTAAATTTTGTTCATGAACTCTCTGCCTATTCCTATGTCATCAAGATTTTTACCTAATTTGTCATTCAGCAGATTTAGTTTTTCTGTTTTAATATTTGGATCTTTGATCCATTTTGACCTTAGTTTAGTGCATGACAATAGACATGGATCTAGTTTTAGTTTTTGGCATATAGAAAGCCAATTTTTCCAGCATCACTTATTAAAGAGGCTATCTTTCTTCCACTGTACATGTTTGGCCCCTTTGTCAAAGATGAGGTGGTTGAGTGTGTTTGTAGTTGTGGCTGTATCTTCTAATCTATTCCATTGTTCTTTAGATCTGTTTTTATTCCAGTACCATGCTGATTTTATCACGGCAGCTTTGTAGTATAACTTCAAGTCAAGGATTGTGGTGCCTCCTGCCTTACCTTTGTTGCCCAGAATTGCCTTTGCTATTCTAGATCTCTTCTGGTTCCAACTGAATATTAGGGATGGTTTCTCTAGCTCTTTGAGGTACACAAGTGGTATTTCGATTGGAATTGCATTAAATCTGTGTAACAATTTTGGGAGAATGGCCATTTTCACAATGTTTGTTCTTCCTATCCATGAACAGGGGATTTCTTTCCATTTTCTGAAATTCTCTTCGATATCCTTTTTCACAGTAATGTAATTTTTACTGTATAGATCTTTTACTTTCTTTGTTAGATTGATTCCCAATTATTTCATTTTTTGGATGCTATAGTGAAGGGTGTGGTTTCCCTTATTTCTCTCTCCGTGAGTTTATTTTTCTTGTACAAGAATGCTATTGATTTTTGAGTGTTGACTTTGTTACCAGCAACATTACTGAATTTGGTTATTACATTTAGAAATCTTTCAATGGAGTTTTGGGAGTCTTCTATGTAGAGTAACGTATCATCTGCAAATAATGATAATTTAATTTCTTCTTTTCCTATCCTTATTCCTTTTATTTGTCTCTCTTGTCTACTTGCTCTGGTTAATGTTTCCAGAACTATATTGAATAAGAGTGGTGATAATGGACATCCTTGCCTTGTTCCTGATTTTAGGTTGAAAGTTTTCAGTTTTTATTTGTTTAGTAAGATGATGGCTGGTGGTTTATGATATATGGCTTTTATCAGATTGTGGCAGAGACCATCCCTCTGATTTTCTGTAGGGTTTTTACCATGAATGAGTGTTGGATTTTGTTGAAAGGTTTTTATGCATCTATTGAGATGATAATGTGATTGCTGTCCTTGGCTCTGTTGATACAGTGTATTAAGTTTATTGATTTGTGTATGTTGAACCATCCCTGCATTCCTGGGATGAATCCCAATTGATCGTGGTGTACGATCTTCCTGATAGCTTGTTGCATTCTATTTGCCAGTATTTTATAGAGGATTTTTACATCTATGTTCGTTAAGGCGATTGGCCTGTAATTTTAGTTTTTGGTTGTAACTTTCTCTATATTTTGGTAGTAGGGTAATACTTGCTTCAAGGAATGAATTAGGGAGACTTGTTTCCCTTTCAATTTCATTGAAGAGTTTGAGGAGTGTTGGCATTAAATCTTCCCTAAATTTCTTGTAGAATTCAGCAGTGAATCCATCAGGACTTGGGCTTTTCTTTGTTGGCAAGGTTCTAACTACATTTTCAATTTTATTAGTTGAATTTGGGTTATTTAGCAGATTTACATCTTTTTGACTCAGTTTTGCTGATTCATATGTTTCTAGGAACCTGTTCATTTCTTCTGTGTTGTTGAACCTATTGGAATAAAGTTTTTCGAAGTAGGTATTGATGATCTTCTCTATTTCCACAGGGTCTGTAGTAATTTCACCCTTTTCATTTCTTATTGCACAGATTTGAGTTTTTTCTTTCCTCTTTTCATTAAGGTTGCCTAGGTATTTATCAATTTTATTTACTCTTTCAAAGAACCAACTCTTCAATTCGTTAATTCTTTGTATTGTTTTCTTAGTTTCACTTGCATTAATTTCTACTCTGATCTTTACAGTTTCCTCCCTTCTTTGGGCTTTGGGCTTGAACTGCTCTTCTTTTTCTAGAAGCTTCAGGTGCATCATTAGGTTGTTTTAAGGGTGTTCTTTCCATTTTTCTGATGTGGGAGTTTAGTGGTATAAATTTCCCTCTGAGGACTGCTTTCACTGTGTCCCACAGGTTCTGGTAATTTGCAATTGCAGTTTTGTTTCATTGTACAGGTTATTTAATTTCTTCTGTGACCCATTGATTGTTTAGGAGAGTGTTATTTAATTTCCATGTGTTTATGGGGTTTTGTGGGGTTTTTTGTCATTAATTTCCAATTTTATTGTGCTATGGTCAGGTAATATGCTTGGAATTATTTCAATTCCTTTGCATTTACTTAAGTATTTTCTGTGGGCTAGTATATGATTTATTTTATATAATGACCCATGTGCAGCTGAGAAGAATGTGTATTCTGATGTTGTTGGGTGGAACACTTGGTGTACATCTGCTATTTCCATTTGTTCACAAGTTTGATTCAGTTCTGTTATTTCTTTGCTGATTTTTTGTTTGGTTGATCTGTTTCTTTGTGCCAATGGGGTATGAAGGTTCCCCCTTATAATCATATTGTTGTTTATTTAATTAGTCATGTCTATTAAGATTTGTCTTACATAGTTGTGTGTTCCCATTTTGTTGCATATATGTTTATGATTGTAATCTCTTCCTTTTGAAGTTTTCTCCTAACAAGTATGCTGTGACCTTCTTTATTTCTTTCTTTTGATCATTTTTGGTTTGAAGTTCATATTGTATGCAAACAAAATAGGTATCCCTGTTTTTTTCTGGGTTCCTGCTGTATGGAGCATTGCTTTTCAACCTTTGACTTTTAGTCTATGGATTTCCTTTTGAGTTATATGTGTTTCTTGTACACAGCGTACCTTTGGACTTCCTTTCTTAACCTACTCTGCCAGTCTGTTTCTTTTTATTGGTGAGTTGAGACCATTTACATTGATTGACATAACTGATATGTACTGACTTACACTGCCATGTTATCTTTCTGTTGTTGGTCTCTACTTTTCCTGTTTAATTGTTTGCTCTGCTTAGTGGTTTCCTTTTGCTGTTGTCCTTGGGATTGCAGTTATCTTTTTCTCTTTCTAGATTGTCTTTTAGTACTCTTTGTAGTGTTGGATTGGTGGTCCTGAATTTCTTCTGCTGTTTTTTGTCATATCTCACTTCTTACTTCTCGATCAATTTTTAAAGATAGTTTTGTAGTATACATCAATCTGGGTTGAAAGTTGTTTTGTTTCAGGATTTGAAATACATCATTCCAAGCTCTCCTTGAATTGAAGGTTTCTGTTGAGAAATCTGTCATGATTCTGATAGGCTTTTCTTCATAGGTGATCTGTTTCTTTTCTCTGACATTATTTAATATTCTGTTCTTGTGCTGAATTTGTGATATCCTAATTATTATATGTCTGGGTGAATATTTACATTGGTTATGGTTAATTTGTTTTGTGTATGCCACATTTATGTGCATAACAGATTCTCTTCCCACGTTTGGAAATTTTCTGCTATTATTTCTGCAAATAGTCTTTGCAGGTCATTTGTGTTGACCTTTGCTTTTTCACTGACACCTATCAATCTTGTATTGTTTCTCTTTGCATCATCTTGCAGCTGTTGAGTTGTTGTTTCCTGGTTCCTTGTTATTTTTAAGAGATCTTTTCTTTTGTGATCATAAGCTTCCATGCTGTCTTCAAGGTCTGAGAGTCTATCTTCAGGTTCATTTAAGTAGTTTTGCCAACTTTGAATGGAATTTTTAAATTCCTGAATATCCCTTTTAATCTGTTTCATGCATTCTAATTCTGTCTTATATTGTTTATTCAAAGTTTCCATCATTTCCTTATGTTCTTCTATTTTTTTATCTTTATCTTCTTCATATACACACAGTATTTCTTTCATAATGTTTGTCATTTCCTTTTTTAGCTGAGACATTATTTCTGCTCTGATTTCCTCTATAGCTTCATGGAGTTGTTTCTTTAGTTCAGGCGCTATCATTTCAGAATGTTCAGTTGTGTGATTTGCAGTGTTTTCCTTTTCAGTGTCTCTTGGGTTTGTTCCCAGTGGGCTGGAGGACTGCGACTTCATCTTGCTCTTTTGTTTTGTCATTTTCCTCTGGGACCTATGTGACTGGCCAGGTAGCCTCTCGATGGATTGCACTGGAATGCTGCACTGTGTAGAGCTTCTACCCTCCAATATCCCTGTGGCTGACTGGGCATATCTCCAAATGATGGCACCAGAACCCTGTGCTCTGTGGCTTGTGAGGCTGGTCTTGTGTTCCCCTGATGTAATTTGTTGGGTTGCTCTGGGACACTGGGCTGGACAGAGCTTGTATCATTCCTGTAGCTAGCAGAGGCACACCCCTAGAGCATGTTGCCAGGTCCTACAACCTGGCTGAGTGAAGTTCAGAACCTCTACAACAGAGGTGGCTAACAGAGACACACCCCCGTGGTGTGGTGCTGGAGTCTTGCACCTGGCTTGGTGGAGTTCAGAGCCTCGAGAACCCAGTGGCTATGCAGAGCTCACCGAAGAATGTGGCATCACTGGGACCTTGCATCTGGTTGCAAGGAGTTCAGAGCCTCTGGAGTGCAGGTCTAGCCAGAGCTTGCCCCTGTCATATGGTGCCAGGCCCTTGCTCCTGAATGGGTGGTGTTCAGAACCTCCAGGACCTGCCATGTGGCTAGCTGGGCTGCATGCCTGAACTATGGAGCTGGGGCCCTGTGCTCTGATGGGCAAAGTTCAAATTCTCCCAGACGCTTTGGTTATGCTGTTCACTCCCTGATGAGTGGCTCTAGGGCTTTGGACTGAGCTGGGCTCAATACCTCTGTATTTCGTGAGGCTGGCTGCATGTTCACCTAATGGATTTCTCTGAAACACTAGGCTGGGGAGAGCTTGGATCCTCTATGCAGACTGTAAGTATGCACTCACAGAGTGTAGTGCCAGGGTCTTATGCCTGGCTGGGTGGGGTTCAGAACTGTGCTGACCCAGATTGCTAGGCATAGTGTACTCCTAGAATATGGCACCACTGCAACCTTGCATCTGGCTAAAAGGAGTTCAGAGCCGCTGGACCGTGGATTTTTTTTTATTAGTTTTTACACGTGCATATACTCATTTATAATGTGATTCTTCGTCAATTGTACATTTTCTTTATATCTCTTATTTTCTAAATTTCTCATTCCATGCATGCTAACATCGGAATTTGTTTTTGGTGATCATCTCACAAGCAACTAGATTCACCAGAGTAATGCCAAAGTGATGGGCTTGTATTGTGTAAATATGTCTTTGCTGAATTACATCCTCCAGGAGACTATTTTTCTGGCCTGTCATTTTCTTGGGGCACAAGGACGTAGATTCTCTCCTGAGCTCAAGGACTGGAAAGAGGCAAAGCCATTCTCTGGACTTCATTTGTTTTTTTTTTTTTTTTTTTTGATGCAGAGTCTCACTATGCATTTCATGCTGGCCTTGAGCTCACTTTGTAGCCCAGGGTGGTCTCAAACTTGCAACAATCCTCCTGCTCCAGCCTCCCAAATGCTGGAATTACGGGCATGCAACACCATGCCCTGCTAGACTCCATTTGTTCTTATTGACTTGCTGACTCACCTTTTTGGCATCAAGCAATTAATGGACCTGCCATTGTTCTCTTATAGCCTCGAAAATTTCTTCAGTGTCTCTGACTTAATAGGCTGCATTTATATGTATGTTCAGTATTTTGAGGAAGGGACCCAACTTCTGCAACCTTTTACCAGGGCAAGAGCAACAAAACCAGTCTTTTGTATGTCCTTATGGTGCCCCAGAATGTACTCATGGGTTTTAGTCTAGCCTGTTGGTGATTTTTCTCTTCCACACTGCCTGGCCTGGGCTCTCACATGACATGAAGAGTCAGTTACATAGAGACTTCTTTGCAAGCCCTGCCCCACACAGGACTAACAAATGCCTTGTGACAAATCCCCTAGTATGTAGCCATATATCCCATTTGTTCTGCTTCAATGTTGAACTATAACTGTTAAATATAGGAACTAGAACCAGAGTCCAAGGATTGGGATCCTTAGAAATCAAATTGCCTCCCATGTCTGACATTTCTTGAGCTAGTTTTAAGGCTTTCTCTTTAGATAGATTCTGAGTGCCTCTGAAGAAAACTGTTGGAAAATATGACCTTCCTGGAGTTCCTGGAAATTCCTGGAAGTATTTGACTATCTAATCACCAGAAGAAATAAAAATTCTCTCATATAGAATACGTATCTTGCTTCATGAAAAGCTATAATTCTCAGAAATGGACTCTGTTGAATCTATTTGATTGATATATGATGGCCTTGAATGATGCAGAGTGTTTAGGAAGGAAAATTGCAAGGGTAAACTGAACTTATTGACTTTCTGGGTCCTGATGGCATTTTCTTGTGCATAAGAAAGTTGGAGACTGAGCTAACCACTTTGTCAGGAATGGTAGTTATCAGAACATGCTGAAAGGATGATTGTTTCCCACTGGTGCATGTGCACCAGCTAATCATCACATCACCATACCTACAGAGCCTACTCAAAATTCTCATTTGCTCCTGCAAAGCATATTCATGGAGTTTGTGGTAGGCTGCAAACACAATCCTAATATTGGGAAAAAAATGATTAGCAAGGCAAGGTTGTGTACTGTGACTGTATAATTTAGTAGGAGAGATGGATAACTACAAGAGAAGGAAGCAATGAATTTATATGAAGGTATGCCTGATTTATTCTTTATTTTATCATTTACTATCTTTTGACCACAAAATTTCCTGAAGCATTAAGTTTGTGAAAAAACATATTACCTGCACTTGAACTTATCAATTAACAGTTTGTGTTTACTTTGGGCAAGTATGATACATTACAGGCACATTTGCATGTCTAATGAAATACTTAATATGACAATGGCACATGCATTTTTATTTTTATTTTCATTAGATAGTTTTTTGATCACAAAATTTTTGTAAAACATCATAAATTTTTCAAACTTCAGTAGCTAGTGATGTCATCATAATGTTATAGGCAGCTGAGTCAGATAGAAATATTATAGGCAGGGAGATAGGGCTGGGCCCTTGAAGGAGCAAGTGAGAAGACCAGATGTCTTACAGTCTTGGAGGAGACAGACACCTCCCACAGGAGGCCAGAACTCAAGACAAAAAATCAAATACACTCCCATCCTAAGTTTTCTGGGATAAACACCAGGGATTGATATTCTAAATAGGCCTTATGGCCCTGAGGAAGCCAGGAATCACCATCCCAACCTCCCACAGGAAGAGTCACTGCTCTCTAAGCATGCACACTTGCTATGTGACTAGCTTCCCTATTTGTCCCCGATTTAATCAATTTTACCTGAGCAATTAATCTCAATGGTTGGCCATAATTCTGTCCCACCTCATGCTCACCTTGTGAGTTTCCATGTTTTCCCCACCTTAGACCTGCCTCACTTTGTGGTTTTGCTCTATAAAAGTCCCAAAAAAGACAACACTTTGACAACCTAATTGGGACCCTTCTGTCTCTCAGACCGAAGCTTGTTTTCTCTCAATAAATATATTCTGCTCTTAACTTCTATTGTTCCTCAAATTCATTCTTTGAGTTTAGAGAACACAAACTCATACCAGACATCTAGTAGGTTGGGAGTGTCTTTCCCCTATATCAATAATTTTAAATTTATCCAATAATATAATCAATCATATAAATTTCTCAATGTTTAACCATTCTTATATTTTTAGAATTAGCCATGCTCAATTTCGTATTCCCTTTGATCTAGTTTATCAGAAATACATGAGATTTTAAAAATCAAATGCAGCAGGTATGAATTGTGATGCAAACAATTAGTTGTAAAAGAAATATCACCTATTTATAATCTTCAAATCAGTCTAAGTCCAGCTTCAAACACATAGGCCTCTGGTTAGACAGGAAATCCAGTGCCAGTTATTTCTGAGTCACCTTCCTACTTTCCGTAGGATAAAGTTTCCAGAGTCTTACAAAGCACCAAAACATCACCTGAAATTCTGTGTCATCAGTCCTCTCTGCCTCTGTGCTCCCCTCTCCACTGCACCCAAGCCAAAAATTGTACAGTCCTACCTCCGCGTGCGGCCATTTTCCTCAGAGCAGTAGCTGCTTCTTAGACTAGTGCAGTGCTGTCCTTGATGTTTCAGAGAATTATAAATCTCTCCTTTATCACCAGATTGGGAGAATTTCTTCCTTTCTTCCCTCTCACTGAAAGCTGATCTCCACTACAAAAACACTTAATTTAATCTCTTCAATGAAGGTTTTATAAAAGAGAAGAAAGAATCAGTTCAAAAATCCTTGAGGCAATGAATTACAAATCCTAACAGCTTAGGGCTGAGTGTGGGGAGTGGATACAGAGAACAGGAGGCTAATTCGATAGCATGAATTGTGACACTTTCTATTTCTTCTATGCTTTGTAAGAGTTTAAACAGCTCAAAGACACAGTTTCTTCTCAGGTTTGCTAGAATTTCTTGCTGAAACCATCTGAGCCTTTTGCCTTTTCAGAGAAATGCTTTTTTATGAGTATTTCAATTTTATACATGACTATTGGTATATTCTGATTTCCCATTTTATCTGAAGTCAACTTTGGTAATACCAATTTTTTTAGAAAAATTATTCATTTCACAGTGGCTGTCATGTGTACCAAAGAATTATGTGCACTTTTGCAATTTGGAAAATCTTATCCATTTGAAGGTCTATATATTTTTCTTATTTTTATTTTTTCAAATCGTATTGGCATATTTTTGATATGCATAAAATGATCACATTCATCATAGGGAATTCGTACCTGTACACAATACATATTGGTTCCTTTTTTTTCCCCATTCCCCTCCTCTTGCTTAAACTCCTCTTTCCCCACTTCTTTACAAAAGCTTTATTTCCATTTTTCCTTCTATTTTCTTATCTTTTCTTTTCCCTTCATTTGCTTCCCTTTATTTCTAAATTTTAATGATTTCTGTTCTTCCTTGACTTGGTTACTTTGAAAATTGTGTATTTTTCTGTTATCTTCCACAAGTTTATAGATCAAACTTATTTATTAATTCTGCTTTAATTTTTCCAATTTCAAAATAATTAATTTCTGTCTTCATTTTTTTTCTCAAGGGGCTTGCTTCCTTTTTCTAACTTCTTGAGTTAAATATTTAGTTAATTTATTTCCAATCATTCTTGTTTAGTAAGAAATGTACTTGATTTTGTGCACATAACTGATCAGTACCATTTTATATTTGAAGCAATTTGTGATTTCAGTTATTGTGTAATTATTATTTTATTTTCATTAATTTAAGGTTTTTCTTGTTTATTGATTTGTGAACTTCTGCAACAGCCTCAGAAGTGTCCATTTAAAGTTTGTGTTGTCTTTCTTTTATTTGAATATTAGTGACCTGTTTTGATCTAAAATTCCCAGCATTTAACTCATTTATGTACTGTAAATTCAGGGTCTAAAAGTCTGAGAATCAGGAGTACCAACACAAGAGATCTATGTCCTAGCTCAAATAGTCAGGTAGGGTAAATACAATTCTCTCTCTATTTTTGTTCTATTTTAGCCCTCGGTGGGTTGAATGATATCTACACCAACTGCAGAGAACCATCTTCTTTCCTTAGGGTAGCAGTTCAACTACTACTCTTTTCCACAAATACGCTCACAAACACACCCAAATGTTAACCAGATATCTGGGCATTTCATATCCTACTCAAGTTAATGTATAAAATTAGTTATTACGAGTCCACCTTTTGTCAACTTGGCACACATGCAATATCTTAAACCACATTTATTCTATTAAAATTCAATAACAGCATTATATTCTGCCTAACAGGTTATAACTATCCTTTGTATGACCAAAAGCAAATATCCCTTTATCCAAAGAGAAAGCACAGCCTCTGTGTAATGTTTACTCTTTCCCATGATATCCTATAACATAAATAATATGTTTCAACATTAACAATATTTAAAAATGTAACATGAAGTCAGTATACTTTGTTATGTGGCAAGAAATAAGAGATGAAAAGTAAAATATGTAGATACAAAATATATGATACTTATTTTCATATAGTGTATATATTATACGTATGTTTGTGTGTTAGTTTTCTATTGCTGAGGAAAAATGGCATGATATAAATCAATTTAAAGGATGAGAGGCTTATTTTGGTTTACAGTTTCAAGGACTCAGTCCATGATTGCTTGAACACTTTGCTTTGGCTGCTGGGCCATCAGTACATTATGGTGCAAAGTTACTGCACAGGAAGTTTTTCACCATATGGTGGTCTGGAAGCAAAGGAATAAAAAACAAAAAACAGGGTCCAAATGTCCCACTCCCCAGTGACCCAGCCTCTTGCCTCTGTGCCTCATCTTCTAAAGGTTTCACCTCCCCCCAGTAGTGCCACAGGCTACAGTAGACCAAATCTTTACCATATGGGCCTTTGGGTGACATTTAAGATCCAAACTGCAACAATTTATGCCAGAATAAGAAGGAAATACTTGTAATTATAACCCTCATTTCTCTAGGTGGCCCTGTGTCTGTACGTAGTATTTATAATCACTTTCTTTCAATACACAATCTGGTTTACTTTTGCTTTCAGCAAGCACTTCATCTTGTCATAGTTCTTTAGCTGGTGGAATCACTCAAATATTTCTAAAAAATCTGGGTTATTACAGTTCTGCCTACATTGGACTGTTATAATTTTCCATCTACCTTAATCACAGAGCAAGCAAATACTGAAAGATACCTTAATAGATTTGTAATATTCCAGTTATACTTTTCCTTACTTCTGCTGCAGAATAGCAGTCTAATTTCTATTTGATAATTAAGATCAATCACCCCAACTAGCACAGAAACTTTCTGTTTCTGCTTGATGATTTGGAGGCAAGAAGAGTCCAATGAGGCTGGGTGGCAATAATTGTTGTGTTTCCTGGTAAAAATACTTTTCCTTTTTTAAGACTTCTATGCCGACATAAGATAAAGTCACAGGAGTTGCAAACAACATTTTGCTAGTAGGTCACTAGTAGTAACAGAGAGTGGAGCCACTCCTAATTCTACCCTCTTATGCTTGAAACTGATGAATCCTATCTATCAAAGAAGTAGCATCAGACATTCCATGCTGGACCTTCCATAGTTTTGAAAGGTAATGTCATTTAACTGGCTCTGTACCTTAGTTTTCAAAGACCATTTCACCAGTCTACCAAGCCAGTTATTTTAGAATGGTGGTAAAGCAAGTGAATTCCATGATAATGTGTTCATTACACCACTTTTCTTGCTGTGAAGTGAGTCCCTTGATATAAAGCACTATTGAACGACATATGGCAAAACATAAAACATTCCATAAATCTGCAAATAGTAGTTTTGGTAAAAGTATTGAATTCATGGAAGGCAAATCCATATCCAGAAGGACAAAATGCTACCTTCTCCATGAGAAAAACAGTACAATATTGGCTATAGCAAGGCTACCTTTGGTGAGTGAAAGTTAATATTGTTGATATTGATACTGTCATTGATAGTTATTGATACTATTGAGCCCATGATAACCTCTGTCATTGTCACCATAAGCACTTTGTTCATAAGCATATTGATAACAGGGCTGGTTGGGGAATGTTGGTATCCATATAACATGTCATTTATCTATTTATTGTATCTTTTTCTGCTAAGGTCACCTTTGTTGAGTATTCTTATGTGATTCAAAAATCTTCATAGATTTTGCCTATTTATTGAAGTTCATCTACATATGTCTTTGTAAAATTTTCTTGTAACCTATTTTCCAACAATCTTCTGTGCAAAGTCCTGCTCATTCAGCCCAATGCTTGGCAATAGCCTATTAATCATATGTGATTACATGGCTGGTAATCTCTTCTTCCAAGCAAAGTGCATAAGCATAGCTCATGATCATAGTACATGCTAAGAGTTTTGCCAGTCAGGAAGATTTATTTTCACTACTGACATTAGGGAAATTTCAGACATTTACTGCAGGCCACGGTTTTCCCTTTTCATATTGTAACTATATATTGTGTGCATACTCTGTAAACCATGCATAACTCTTCCTTTGTAAGTTGATCACAGGGAGCTCCTCATATGGCCATAGATGAGGGCTTAGAGAGAGAAGACAATGGAGAAGGACTGATGATTAGACCATCTCCTAATGTAACCTCTTGCATCTTTATGACCTGTTTGGACCCTATTATCGCTTTCGTTAGGGAGTCTTGCTTTGCGTATACAATTTTATAAGTTGAGGGTCAGATAAAAACCAGTTCATGGTGGCTCAGATCACATGATAGTTTGGTAGCCTGAGGTCAAGCAATCAGTAGCTACTAAGGCCCACTAGTAAGGTAAGAGCTAACTCTCAAAATAAGAATTGTAAACCTGTGGATGATAGAAGGACTTTGCTGCAAAAATTAAAGGGAGTGCATGATTCTTTCATACAAGTATTTCAGCAATGGTATTTGTCACCAACACTTCAAGCATCATTGGATTGGCTGGGTTCTAAGGCCCAAGTGGCTGACAAGCCTTCAGGGCTGCATATCTGTTCTGTTGTGCAGTCCTCTCTTGCTCTTGGCCCCATTTTAGGTCACTCAGTAGTAAGTAGGATGGAGCAATGCACTTAGTTGGGGGATATATTATGTACAAAATCTGAAGAGATCCACTGGATATTGTGCCTCATTCTTGACTGTACAAGTAGCCAGATGAAACAATTTACCCTTATTATCCTGTACATTAATTAATTAATTGGTACATGTTTGTATTCTCTTTCATGTACTTTCAAACCTACTACTTGAGTACAAATCAAGTAAGATTTTAGGGACTTTTCTATACGTTCCACTACTAGAAATAGGAAAGTCAATCAGCAGTACTATAGGTCTGTGCAAGATAAAGCTAGTCTGTTGGTTTATTTTATTCCCAGAACTCATTATGGCAACTATGTTCACCTGGTCTTTGGTGGTTGACTGCTGCCATGTAGCTGTTGACAACTGGGGTCAAATTACACCCTTTTTGTTTAGGTTTAGTGACTGCAGTTGTCATCACGAGGTCTGGTTTATGGAGATGAGCAAGTAACAAGTTCATCAAGGGTGCCGGGGGTCCCCCACACTGGGGTATTTCTCACAGTGAATGAAGCATCTTCTGGATTCTCCCAGTGTAGGCATTTAGGCCTTAAATGTCAAATTCCTTCTAAAATTCTAATCTTTCTAAATCATTGGTCCCTTCCATGTTTGCTAAACCACGGCAGGTCTGGCATCCCCAATTTGCTAATAGTGGGTCACTTTTTGATTCATATTTCAGCCAACTAATCAAACAAGCTATCTGAATCCTTTTTACCTCCTGTAGAGCTATAACTATAAATATAGAATCTCTGCTTAAGAAAACCCATGTTGAGAAATTTGGCCTGTTATAACTTTATGTTCCTTTTACCATTATTTATATAACTTTAATAGCCGTTTATACACCTGTTCCCCAGATTTCTACCTGTACAAATTAGAAAATTGAAATAATTTTCTTGGAGAGTCATGAAATTCCTCATGGTTGTACTTTGTACCTCATCTTTTGGAGCATGCTGGGGTTAGAGTCTATTTATAAGGTAGAACAAAAAAGAGGTAATGAAGATAGTTCTGAAGGAAAATAAGCATTAGTTTGCATGGCAACTGCTTTGCAGAAGGCCATTATCACTTCCTCATACAATGTAGAATTAACCCCAGACTGAGATGGAGAGGCTGATACCAATGCAGACAGAAAGTGATGGCAGAGAGGCCATGTGCACTGGTAGGGAGGAGATGACTTCTACTGGCAAGGACTCATCAGAACTCAGGGGCTCAATAACCTTAGCTTCATGAAGATCTTTCCACATGTTTCTGGCCTGACTCACAGGTTCCTAATACTTCCCAGTCAATGTTCTCACTTGACCGTAGAAGCTGCAATTTTAGTTTGCATTGCCATTCTGGTAGTCACAGAATGGTATTTTGCGTTTAATGTTCAGTCTTTTCAGCTCTGTAGATGACAAAAATTACCTTCAGGGCATACATAGAAACTTAACAAATTCATATACTTGACCTTGGTATTTTTCTGTATAATTTTGACTGTGATGACTAGGAAAAACTCCTAATGTGTTTATATTCATTAAATTTCTGAAAATATT
>RJWM01035930.1:0-18504 GCA_004363535.1 Dasyprocta punctata | reverse complement strand
TGGCCTCCCGACGGGAAGCTGGTTAAGCCCTTCCACGCACGCCCGCCGGGTGAGAGGGGAGACTTCCTAATGAAAATGGGAGAGGAAAGGCGGGAATGCCGCAGGTGCCCGCGGGATCCGTGGGGGAGTGGGCGTGGTGCATTATTAGGCAAACTTGGACTTTCACCGGGGAAATACTGACAGCTAACATAAAAAGTGACACGGCAAGTTTGTTTTGTTTTATTTTGCTTTGTGGGACTGGAGGTTGAACCCAGGGCCCTCGCACTGAGCTACATCCTCACCCCATTTTTATTTCTTGTTTTGAGACAGGGTTTCATTAAGTCACTAAATTCCCCAGACTAGGTTTAAGTTTGTGATCCCCCTGCTTCGGCCTTCAAAAGTGCTGGGATTACATGCATGTGCCACCACACCTGTCTAGAAAGGAATCCTTTCCCTGTCATCTCAGGCCCCATTGCTAAGGAATCAGCTCCACGTCTTGCATCTGATTAACAGCTGCCCCTCCAGACCATTCCACTTTTTGTTTTTTGAGCTCCATTGAGAATCAAAGTAAACCCCAACACCCTGTCATTTGAAATAGCAACAGCAGCAATATCAGCACACATGTATTACTGAAAAGATATGAAGTGCTATTTTAATTTTGCTTTCTCAGTGCACCGTAGGAGCCAGGTTCCATCGTAGCCCTGTCTCACAGATGAGGAGACTGAAGCAGGGGCGATTCGGGCTCTTGCGCAGGTCAGATGGCTAAAGAGCAGGCAAGGCCGGGCTCAGACCCAGGCGTCCGGGCTGCTCCTCACACTGGGGGCGGTGGGGGCTTCATGAGAAGGACATTCGTTCCAGAAAGTCGGACAAGAGCATCAACCGAGACACAGTTGAGCTTGTGGTGGCAAGGATTTTATTTTCTTTTTGCCTTTGCTAAAGGTGTAAGAAAAGAGAGAAACCGGAGTCTGGTACCCTGAGGATGGCGTGACACTGAGTTCCAGTCTCCCGGCCCTGTTGCTGACCGGCACTCAGAACAACTCCCAGCTCTGGGTGCCAGGGTCAGCCCAGCAATGGGAGGCAATTGATTCCGGAATCTTTAGCAACCGAGGAAAGGGTTGGCAAAGCAAGCAGCAGACAAGGCCACAGGCCAGAGAGCAAAAGGCGCGAGTCAGCTGATGTCACCTGCATCGCGTGCTGCGGGGAAACGAGTTTATAAAGAAAAGAGAAGCCATGTACGCCTCTTCCACGTCTGTTATGAAACACCTTCTCATAACTCCTTAGACGGCAAACTATGGTCATTTCTGCCTTCAAAAGTGCAACCAGAAAGCACTTTAGTCTTCCAGTTAAATATGATAGGCATAACACAAGCTGAATAATTCCATTAAAATGTCAGAAATTTAAAAAGTGAGAAGCTCAGTGTCGCAGTACACACCTATAATCCCAACATTTGGGAGGCTGAAGCAGGAGGATTGCTGTGAGTTCAAGGCCAGCCTGAGCTACCTGGTGAGTTCAAGGTCAGCCTGAACTGCATAGCAAGACCCTGCCTCAAAAAACAAAAACAAAAACAAAAACAAAGAAAGAAAAGAAAAGAAAAGTTAAGAGACCAAATGATGATTTGTAGAAAACCAAAACAAAAGGGAACTGGGGGATAAGACAGTCTCCAGAATGGAGAAGCCAACCATCTAAGAGCCTGCAGAGAGGAGCGACAAAGAAAAGACAGCCACTGTGCCACCCCCACCCCGCACAGATCCCTAGAAGGCCTCAGGCTCTGGAATCACCGAGCGAAATGGAAGGTTATGTGAGACGTGCACTGAAGATAGACATGGTAGCCCTTCCCCATCTTATCCACAGTTCCGTCTTCTATGGTTTCAGTTATTCTCCATCAATTTGTGGTCAGAAAATACCAATATTAAATGGAAAACTCTAGAAATAATAACAATTCATTAAAATAACTATTACTAGAGAATATTTCTCTATTTTGTTATTATTGTTGTCTCTGTGTCTAATTAATTAGTTTAGTTATTGTTGTCTCTGTGTCTAATTTATAAATTACACTCTATCATAGCTATGTATGTATCATAGGAAACTATACACAGGGTTAAATACTATCCATAGTTTCAGGCATCCATGGAAAGTCTTGGAACATATTCCCCATGGACAAGGAGCGCTACCACATTGGCTGAAAGTCTGCATACACCATGAAGTCTCTCTGCTCCTCCCCATGTAGCCAGACAAGCTATCTACACCACCCACCCACCAACCCCCTCACCACACAAGAAGTTATTTTCAATCTGAGACTCTAGGTTTAAAAGGTTGTTGTCCAGCATGGTCCCACGCCTGGCATCTCAGCGTTCAGGAGGCTGAGGCAGAAGGATCACAGTGAGTTCGAGACCAGCCTGGGCTACAAAGTGAGTTCAAAGCCAGCCTGAACTGTATAATGAAACCTGTCTCAAAAAAAAAAAAAAATCAACATAAAAGATATACTGAGAACTTACCACAGAGAACCGAAACTAAAAACATCCCTGAGAAATCTCACCATAAAAAAAGCAAAGAGGAGGGCCGGGGATATAGCCCAGCAGCACAGCACCCGCCTGACAAACACGAAGTCCTGAGTTCAATTCCTGAGAGGAAAAAAAAAAGAGATTCTAAAAACGTTCAGAGAGAAAAATTTACATAAAAATTTTCAAGAATTGAAATGGCATTAAAATTTTTTTCTTAAAAATAATAGAAGTTATAGGTCAATGTATCATTTTGCAATCTTCAGAAAAATCCAAGGGCCAGGGAGATATCTCAGCAGCATAAGTGCCTACCTGGCAAGTGCGAGGTCCTGAGTTTGAGTCCCAGTACAAAACAAAAAAAAAAAAAAAAAAAAAAAAAAAAAAAAAAAAAAAAAAAGGAAAAATCTGAGAACACTTTTTTCAAAATTTTATTTTAAAGAGAATACAAATAAAATAAAGCAGAATAAAGCCAATCAAAACAAAACAACAAAAGTGATACAGGACTTCAAAACAGGATAATAGGAAATCAGCAATGGCTACTGTAATGCCACATGTTATCTTCAAAATTGCTGCCCACACTATCAGACATAATAACATCAAACAAAGCAGTACAGAACAGTCCCACCCACTCTCCATGTGGGCCACAGCTCCAGCATGGCGGAGACCATTAAGCAGCAGATCCTGAAACCCCTGTCCCAGCTGGGCTCCTACCTAGGCAGTGATATGCAGCAGGGAAGAAATGAAAATGTCAGAGCTGAAGGAGCCCCTGTCGGCCGGGGAGAAGCAGCGAGGACGGTGGGCGGCCTCCCGTGTGCTGGCGCAGGCCCTGAAGGCCAGGGAGAAGCATCGAGGAAGCCGCGCAGCCTCCCGTGTGCTGGCGCAGACCCTGAAGGCCGGGGAGAAGCAGCGAGGAAGCCGCGCGGCCTCCCCGTGTGCTGGTGCAGGCCCTGAAGGCCGGGGAGAAGCAGCGAGGAAGCCAGCTCTGCCGCCCGCCCTGTCCCTGCCTCCCCACCCCACAAGCAAGCAGACATGACGCGGGCTGAGATGATAATAACTGAAGGAGGAAAGCAATCTGACATCCGTGTTGTTTGATTGACTGTGCAAGCCTGGGACCAGTAGTCTGAGCAACTATTTAGAGGATAACAGTAAGCAATATAGTAACGATTGTGCATTTCCTACTGTCCTGTCACTATTTTGTTTTGTTTCATTTTATTATTCTGTTTTACTCCCTTTAAAATAAAAAAGAACACAACAAAATCAATCAAAATAAAACATTGAATAAAACAAAACAAAATGGAGCAAAACAAAGCAGTGAGAACACTATTGGATTTCAAAAACAAGACAGAAGAAAATCCCCCATAGTTGCTATACTGAATATTGTTATCATCTAAGTAGATGCTCAGACTAGCAGCTTTAGGCCTGCAAAGTCAATCAAACAAGAATTAAGTTGTTTTCATACTTCAATTGCTAACAACTCAGCCTGTCCCCCAAACCAGCTGGTTGCTTGCGGCAGGGATAGGGAGGGCTTGGCTCTTCTTGTCTCCCAGCCTGCATGCTGGCTGGCTCACAGGAAGGACGAATTGGATTCTTTCTCTTTCTCACCCACAGTTTCCACTGGCTCATAGGAAGGGCAAATTGGCTTCCTGTTTCTCCTCCAGTCCATGACTACCACTGGCTCACAGGAAGAGTGGTTCTTGTTCTCCTCCTGGCCCACAGTTACCACTGGCTCATGGGAATGGTGAATTGGCTTCCTGTTTCTCCTTCTGGTCCATGACTGCCACTGGCTCATGGGCCTGAGAGCTTTGTATAAAATCTAGACTTCTATATTCAGAAAAATTATTGACCAAATGTAAAGATAGAATAAAGCAGGCTGACCTTGATTCGTGTTGTAGCCCAGGATGGCCTCAAACTCACAGGGATCCTCCTGCCTCAGCCTTCAGAGTGCTAGAATTACAGGCATACGCCATCACATCACACCTGGCTCAAAAGACCTTTTTGAGATATTTAAATGCTCAAGTGCCTTACTGCTCATTCATTCTTTTCTTTCCAGAAAAAAATTACAAAATGTGCTTTGGAAAGAGGCAAAACCAAGAGATGGGATTCACAGAAATCAGGGTGTGTAACAGGATGACAGCTGTGAAAGAGGTGACAGTAAGACGCAATCAGCCCAGACTGAACTGTGAGGAAGGAATCCTCCGGGAAAATATCTCCCAGATTAAAATAAAAATGAAACAAAGCCAAACAAACAACCAAACTCAATGTGCTTCATTGTGTAGAAAACAGAATCGAGTGCACACTCTAGAGTTATTGCTGAACTTGAAACTAATGATTGCACAAATTTAGAAAAGCTATGAAAGAGTTAATAACTCCAAGGACATCTTTAACATTCGAATAAGGACAGAAACACGGTCATGTTCTACTTACCTCAGCCAAAAAGTAATCTACATGGTCATAATATTGTAAACTCTAAATGTAGGGCTATCCAAAAATTATGATATAAACTAAGAAGAATGAGAAGTAGTAGAGCAGAGTTGTGCAAAAGCCAAATCCTCGCCTATGATAACAGATGACTGCATTTCAAAATTAAGCCCAGAACTGGAGGTATAGTAAACATATTATTTAGAATCGTGAAAGAAAATACCACAGGAAAACTTGTTGATACAGATCTTTGACAGCAGGACTAGGGCTGGGGAGGCATTTTCTGCTTTTAAAATTTTTATATTTAGCTTTCACGTGAGGGACTCTTCCTATGTTGCCCAGGCTGGCCTCGAACGCCTAGGCTCAAGTGATCCTTCAGGATTGGCCTTCCAAGCAGCCGGGGCCACAGCTGCACCTGACATCGGGCCAGGCCCCTGCTCTTAAAAAAGCATCTTGGTATTACCATTAGATTTATGAAAATTCACTCAGGGAGTGCCTTGATAAAAATCAAAATTAATTCACTTTAAAAGGCAGCGTTCATGCATCATTCCAGGCCTCCATGGTGGCAGAAGTCTTGTTTTCTCGTTTGTTATACCTTGGAGGGGTCGCAAGACACAGTGAAGGAAATAAGGACGTCTGAGAAACAAGCATCTTGTGATTCACTGCTAAGGGAGTAACGATGAATTACAAGACAGCACACAGAAAGAATTCACAGAAGAAAGAAGGAAACCAGCAGTGTATGCCTGGCTGATTACTAAAATAATCACATCCGTTTAAGCGAGAACTTGAAGAGTTTATTCTCATTCCAAGTATCTATACTAATAATAGTAGCATGCTATGTAGACATATATGTTTATAATGTTATATAACATTTCTATAAATCTGTATGTGTACACATATAGATGTGTATTTTACACATATTTCAAAATATTGGCAGTGATTGATGCTGATGGTAATTGATGTTGGTACTGTGAATGATCTTGGATTTGATCTTTGTGCTATTATTGTTACAATGGTGGGGGACCCACAGCTTTGAAAGGAGTTCTTTTTATAATGACTATGTTTTCTGTTTACTTTTCCTTTTGGATTTATAAAATTATAGCATTTAGAACTGGAAGAGACAGGAGATTGGATTAAGATGGTTAACCAAGCCCAGATGCCTAAAAATGACAGAAAAGCAATTACATGTTTAAAATAATAAATCCATAATATAACTGGAGAACAGGAAGGGGTGTGCTTGGTGAACCAGAAAGAAGAAGGAATTTCCTAAATGACAGAAAGCAGGAGCAGTTGGGTCCATAGAAGAAGCTATTTTTCAAAAAGCAAAAGGCCATTGTAGAAGGAGGAAATCTAGACCTCTCTGAGCCTCCAAAGCCAAGCGGGGAGGCACAAGAAGGGGACCAGAGACAAAGCCAGATGCAACTGGTTCCAAAGTGTGTGAGGAACATCAGATAGACAGGCTTTGCCAAGTGGGGGTGTCTGCCTCAGAGAGGTAAGGAAGGTGACCTCAGGGAGAACGCCGTGAAACAGGTGGGAATACTGGGTCTTCGTGCCCAGAGGACTTAACTGCTGGCCCACCCCACCTGACAGCCTCCCACCCCTGCTGGAAGATGCTAGGAAGCAGAGAAGGAAATCGCAGACAGGCTGCAAGTGGTTCCAGCAAGGATGTGAGCTCACCGCTAAGAAGGGCAAATCATTCAAGGAAAATGAATATCCTGAAGAGTGATTCTGAACTCAGTAAGCAGGAGTTCTTTTTTTTTTTTTTTTCCTGAGAGCATGGGGTTAATATCCTCAGACAGATAAGAGAAGATATTTCATCCTTTCAATTGAACCGAACTTTTTAAAAGGACAATTAAAGGCTTAGAAATAAAAAACTATGACAGTCAAAAGAAGAATTTATGGGACCCAGTGTGCGTTTCCTTTTGTACTGCATTCCTGGTTGTCTCTGTGTCCACAGGAGCTCACTATCTTATCAGTCTACTCCATTGTTGGGAAGATCAAATTTAAAAATGCTAACAGTTCTGTCTTACATTGAAACTTATGTCCTTGCTCTTAAAACCATGAGTCCCAGACCTGCCTCTCAGGCAAAACCAACTCTCCTTCCTCTTCCACAAGAAAGCTTTTCAAATATTTGCACTTACAATGGCTCGCTCCTTGTCTCCAAGCTAAATAGTTAGTTCATGCAGCTGTTTCTCACCTGACGGCTTTCAGCGTCTTTATTCTCCTACTGACCTTTCCCCTGAACTCTTTTTAGATGATCCCCCCATCTACGATGCAGACTACTTGTAGCAAGCCTGGAATTGCACGTTTCAGACATTTTGCCTAATTTTCCCCCAGTGGTATCATTACTTCCCCCAGTTACTCAGCTACTATTAATAACTGACATGAGCGTGGTGCTTTCCTTGAGGAACTCCAGGAAGTGAGTAAGCAGGTCTGTTTCTCTAATGTTTAAAATTAGGTTCATCTCCTTAATAAATTTTTATTGACCCCAATCTCTGCTCCAGAGACTGGACTAGGCATGCTAGGAGCTTCCAAGATGGATGAAGCAGAGTTGCTGCCCTGAGGAAGTTTATGGTTTTAGGGAAAATGTAAGCTGCATGTATGAATAACCTTCCCCGCGGTACAGATGCTAGAATAGAGCAGGTCCAGGGCCATGGGGTCCACAGACAACGCAGAAATGCTTCCTGCCAAACAATATTCAGAAACCCGGGAATGCAATTCCTATTGCTTGCCTGGACTTGGATCCTTGTTTGCCCAGCTTTCTTTCCTGGTTCCTCCCCAATTCCAGGGTTCAGTATGTGTCCTGGTTCTAGCAGATGGGCTGGGAGGCCAGGCTTGCAGCACCAGCCCATTTAGCAGTCCCACTTCTTACTGTAACAACTTGAAAGCAGACTTGAAGGAACACATTTACATCTACGTTCACAGCAGAAATATTCACAATAGCCAGGATGTGAGAGTCCCCCAGCTGCCCACTGATGAACAGATGGATCCACAAGACGTGGTTCACACGAACAGCTGAATATTGTTTAGTCTTAGAAAAGATGGAAATTGGGACCCGTGCTCCAACAAAGATATCATAAACCATGAAGACATTGTGCTAAGTAAGATAAGCCAGTCACCAAAGGGCAAATATTAGCTGTTTCCACTTAGATGAGGTAGCTAGGATAGTCAAATTTATAGAGACGGGAAGTAGGACAGGTGACTGCCTGGGATGCAGGACGGAAGGACAGGAAAACAGTGTTTAATGGGTACTGAGCTGGTGGAAGAAGAAAAAGTTATGCAGGATGGCACTGATAATTGTACAATGTGAAGGTACTGATGCCACCAGATTGTACATTTAAACAGCTAAATGGCAAATTTTTTATCCATGTTTCACCACTATGAAAAATCCTTCCATCCTTGGCCCTTAGATATCACAGACTTTAATTTCTCACCTCTTTTTCTGTGTCTGACTCTTAACCGTGATCTTTAGTTTTTTTAATTTTTAATTTTATTTTAAAGAGGATACAACAGAATAAAACCAATCAAAACAAACCAGTGTAAGAGATACAAGACTTCAAAACATTATGAAATCAACAGTAGTTACCATAATGCCTTTTGACATCTTCAAAATAGCTACGGATAACTTCAGACATAGTAAAAATCAAACAGAACAGAATAGAATAGAAACAATAAAAACAAAAAAATGAGTGCAATAAAGGATTTCAAAACAAGCCAATGGTAAATCCAAAATTGCTACCATAATATATCTTGCTATCCTTGAAATAGCTTCTCCTGCCATGGAATTTAACATAATCAAACAAAACAAAAGAGAGTAAAACCCATCCCAGTAAAACAATGGAAATGATACAGGAATTCCAAAACAAGACCATAGGGAATCAACAATGGCTGTAACCCTCAGAAGGAGATCCCCCTAGATGACACACTGCTTAGCAATATCCTCTGAACCTATGGTCAGACCACTGGCCCTAGACCTGCAATGTTAGTGAAACACCCAAGCACCCCAGGCATCCAACTGCATTTCACCTCCACAGCTATCATCACAGCCTGTGTTTCTCCAGATAAGCCAGTCACTTACGCAGTGGGTACTTCTTGTTTGCAAGCCCGTGTACCAGGAGGGGCTGGGGCCTAGCTGTTCCCAGTCTGGCAGTGGCCTGCACATGGTGCTGGTTCCCAGACTGGGCTTGTTTGCTGGTGCAGCCATTGTTCTCTCTCCCTGCAGTCTGCGAATCACCTGTGATCTTTTTTCCCCAGTACCATGTGGACCTAGGAGCACTCATAACAGAAGACGGTCCCGTGGCTGATGTGACAATGACAAAATATTAGCCAAAGAAAAACTGTGTTCCCAGGGCGGGGGCTTGATTTTAGAGGCCACCGCCTACAGACTTATCCCAGAATCCTTGGGGTGAGACTCACACTCCGCTCAGGGCTTCAGCATGGGATTGGCCATTCACCACTGGGAGGCTTGTGCTGCTGTAGCTGCGCTGCACTTGAAAGGAAACCCCACCCCCACCACTGCCAGTCTCCCGTTTCCCACAGCAGCTGGGCTTGGAGGAGACTCTCTCTGCAACACGGCTCACTCTATGCCCCGGAGAGAACCTCAGTTTTACAGCAGGTAGCCTCGGCCTCTGACGTTGGAGTCTCAAAACCAGCAAACAAGCCAACGAACTTGAGGAGACTAAAGTTACTATGTCACAAAGAGCAATCTATTAATTTATTTTGACAAGGATTATTCAATTTAAATTTTTTATGATGCTTTATAGTCCACTAGAGACTGCCCAGAACTCACTCAATAGGAGGCAGTCTCAACTGCAAATCCTCTTTGCAAACAAGTGTGTCTTTTTAAGATTTCTTCATTCACCCTATAATGCTCATTGATATTGATCTGACAACTAAGTGGCAGAGCACAGCGATGGGGCTATGATGACAAACGGGCCTGTGGTTGCTGAAGTGAAGACTGACTGGTTCAGGTCCATGAAAGTTCTGGCTTTGTATGGAGTCTGGTCCACCACAGTCTCATAGACCCCAAAGTAATGGCATCTCCAGGGCGCTCGGGGAGGCTGCCCTGTGGCATGACAACGTGACACAGGCCAAGGTGGGTCCTCCTCTCCAAATTTTCATATTGAAATACTAATCCTCAGTACCTCAGAATGTATATTTGGAGACGGGGTTTTTAAAGAGGCAATTAGCCAAGTATGGTGGTGCACACCTCTAATCCCACCACTTGGAAGGTTGAGGCAGGAGGATTGTTGTGAGTTTGAGGCCAGCCTGGGCTATATAGTGAGTTCAAGGCCAGGCTAGACCAAATAGTGAGATCCTGCCTCTAAGTAAGTAAATAAAAATAAAGAAGCCAGTAAATGTTGTAGTCTATCGGAACTGGAATAATAAAGTCACCTAGACCGAGTGCTTGGAAACCTGAGAAATCTATTTCTCATAGTTGTAGAAGCTGGGAAGCACCGGGTCAAGGTGCAGACAGACGCGGAGTCTGAACATGAACACACTTCCTTGTTCACAGACGACACCTGCTTCCTGCGTCATCGCATGACAGAAGAGGAAGGTGCTCTCTGGGTCACTTGTATAAAGGCACTAACACCTTTGAAGCCTCCATCTTCATGACCTAATCGTCCCCTGCATTAGTTCATTTTTCATTACTATAATGAAATACCTGAGGTCAGATGAGTTAGCTGTTTTCAGTACTGGGAGTTGAAACCAGGACCTTCTCGGTAAGCTATATCACAAGTTCTTCTTGTTTTTTATTTTGAGACAGGGTCTGACTAAATTACTAAGTTGGCCAGGCTGGGCTCGGCCTTATGATCCTCCTGCCTCAGCCTCTCGTAGTGCTGGGACTGTTCGAGAGCATGGTACCAAGACCAGCTGGGCTGTCTCAGCAAATGGGACAGCAATGGCAAGAGCAGGCAAGTGGGTGAGACCACGCCCCACCAAGTGGGAAGCCACGGAGAGAGGGCAATGCTCATGAGTACTAGCTCAGGGTCCCCCAAAGCCACCTCACCCCCTCCATGGGCTCTCCTCTAGTGACCTGCAGGCCCCCCGCTAGGCCACCCCTCCCAGAGGCTCCATCACTTCCCAACCTGGCCACACCAGAACTAACTTTGTACCACACAGGCCACTGGAAGACATTCAGGCTGTGCCGAAACCATCACACACCCCAAGGCCCAGGCCCCCAATACCACTCCCCTGAGGGCTAGAATTAGCCCAAGCAAGCAAATATGCTCAATCACCGCCCAACCCACTTTTCTTAGAAATGGACAAGGCTATTCCCTCCAGTGACATTTGGCGACAGAAATCATCTCCAAGACCTCAGGACTGAGCCATCTGAATTCACAAGAGACAAGAAACACACAGCTACCAGACTTTCTCAGCAACACAATGTGCTCAAGGAAAGGAAAACAGCACGGTGCGGGGCGCGTGGGAGGCGCCACGACACAGCTCAGCAAGCTGTCGGCCGACTAAGACAGCGTATTGGTCACCGCGCACGTCTCCTCCCAGCGTAGGAAGGCTCTCCCGGGCCGGCGTTGCTGGTCTGTGCTCCGCTCGGGCATCTCCCCACCCCTCAGCTGCAGCCGTTTGTCCCATCAGGCACTCTGTAAACAAGACCTTGGGGGACTGCAGCTTACATGAGCACAGAAACGCCCCACTTTAACCCCGGAAGAAAGACAGGCCACCAGCGGGCAGAGAGTGTGGGCCAGTGATGGCGAACCTTCCCGGGCTCTCAGTGATGCAAACACTGGCCGCAGCAGGTGTGGGGGAGGTTTGCCACCGCTGGTGCAGGCAGTTAGCACTACAGTCTGCACTCCCGCGTGTCTGCGTGGCCCATCCCCATCGCCCGTGAGCCTTCCTGTCCCCGTGTGGCCGTGCTGAGGTTCAGGCGTGCCCCTCATGGAACATTATAGCCTCGAGGCGGAAGGAACTCACCGGCCCAAGCTTCTGGACTTAGGAGCTCCACCTGTCACCCAGATTTTCTGCCAGGAGTTTGAAGAGTTTCCCGAGCTTTCCCCCAGCTCCTGAGCCACTGACCCGCGTGCCTCTGAACTCGTGGCTCCCACCGTGCCCGGCTTGCCCATGGCTAATCTGCCTGGCTAGGCGCTTCGGCTGTTTCACAGGTAACATCACCCAGTTCTCACCGCTCACCTGAGCCAGCTGCGTGAGTTGAGGGTTATGAGCCAGTTCCTCAGGCCCTGACCACATGCTGACACTGCCTCCACAGACCGAGCAGAAACTGTCCAGGCTGGGCAAATGCCGCACGAGCTAAGGTTACCTTTTCACTGCCCCGAGGCCGGCCGGCATTTAAATACTTCTCCTTTCTTCTTATCAAAGGAATCTTTGAGCCCAGTTCAATGACAAAACTTCAGTATGTATAAAAGCTAGACAAGAGATGTGTCCCTAATGATCTCTTCTGTCAGTATTAGTGATAGTAACCCTGCCTGGTGAGCCCAAGAACCAAGCCCTATTTCACTGAAATAGATGTTAGACGCGTCAGAGACGCCACTCACAAAATATTACTAAGACTTGGTGTACGGCTCCCAGCCATTGGGAGAGCTTTGTTACAGACTCCCCTTTCTGTTTTATGATTTGCCTCTTCTTTCTTTCTTTCTTTCTTTCTTTCTTTCTTTCTTTCTTTCTTTCTCTTTTCTTCTTTCTAAGAGACAGTACCTCACTATGTTGCCCAGGCTGGCCTTAGTCTCCTAAGCTCAAGTGACCCTCCTGACCTCAGCCTCTCTAGTAGCTGGGACTGCAAATGTGTACCGCTGTGCCCCGGGCTCCTCTTTCTGTTTGAGAGGGTTCCATCGGCGAAGTAACCGCACCTTACTCTGCACTCATCAAACCTCTCCCTGGCTCAGACTGGACGACTGTTCCCGGAGTCATCCATCTCCTCCCCCGCGCCATTCCCGCTGCACCCCCTGGAGCCGAGGGTGCCTTCCACGCTGCCCTGCCTGCCTCTGCGTGCTCCTCCCCTGCTGTTGGTCTGTTCAAAGGCAGTGCACTGTGTGTGCAGAGCTGCGGCCGCCCAGGGCTGTGCGGGCCGACTGGGCGCAGAGCGTGCTGAGGCACACGGCTCTGCACCAAGGAATATTAATGCCTCGCTGAGAAATTAGCAGGGGAGAGCCTCGCGGATGAAGCCAGGCCCATGTAGAACGGAACCCTGCGAGTACACCTGCAGGGATATCAGTCTTTTAAAGAAATGACTTTTTTTTTTAATCTTTCCCCAATTTTTATTTTCTTCGGCCTCGCCCTTTTCTCTCTCGGACCAGGGAAGGTGAACCTTTCAGAGGCTTCCGTGATAACAAACGGCCACGGTGACACGTGTGTGCCGCAGGGTTGCCGCCACTGCCTTAGGCCATCCAGGCAGGGCCATCCTTTTCAAGACCTGAACAAGCGAAAGCCAGCCAAAGCACAAAGACAAAAACCCAGAATCAAGGTCTCTGCTCTATTGTCAAGTTCAGGGTCAGCTGAAAAAGCCCTGCCTTTCTGGTCTTATCCTCCTCCATCGGCAAATGCCATTTTCCCAAGACATTCCTGTGAGACGTCATCGCTCACCAATCAGAGAGTCCAGCAGGGTGATATTTAATTCATGCCTGTCAATCACGACACAAAGAGCGGGCCTTCAGCTGGCCACGGAGCGAGTCCTCCGCCGCCCAAACAAAGAACCCTCGGGGGTCTCTGGTCCCAGCCGCAGACCCTGCACGGTTTCAGAATAATGTGGCTTTGGAAGGAGCAAGGCAGATGCAAGAGACTCGATCAGCAGAGCACCTCTGCGCCAATCCGGGAGAGCCGGATCCAGACGCTTGTGCTTGAGCCCCTCGGCGCAGCTCAGCGTGACCTTGCCGTTAGACGTCTTCGTCAAATCCACATGTTTGGATTTTAGTGGCAGCCACTGCAACCTGCCATCCTGACTGGTGGTTGTATCAGCTCCATGGTTTGTAAAGGGCCCTATCAGCAAAACCAGCAAAACCAGGGAGTGGAGATAAGAATCTAGTGTGTGAAAACATAAAGAACTTCACTTCCAGGGCTGGCACTGATGGTTGGAAGCTGGAGGGATATGAATAATAAATGGATGAAATTAAGCACTTCCGTGGCAATTGTGAGCGACACAAACACCGGATTCAGAGGCAGCAGCTGGGCAACAAAGGAACTGTTCCGAACGTTCAAGATTAGTTCACCAAGGATTTTCCCCCGAAAACAGTCGCTGTGAAGTACAGCGTGCTTTCGCCTCTCTCGGCCTCACTTGTGTTAGTATCAGAATCAAAATGCTCCTCTTCCCTCCCCTTCCCTATCTTCAAAGTAACAACAAATCCTTTATGAGAATAAACTCTCAGCCAACGAGGCATTAAAGCAGTGCTACCCGAGCGCCCTGGGAGTGGGGCTCCGCGGAGAGGCAGAACCTCGTCCCATCGCGGCGTTTTACCCCGGGAACTCTGTTTGCGGGCCTCACTTTTTCTGTTTCTTTGTTTCCAAACTCTCTAGAATCTGCTCCCTGCATTCCTACTGCTGCCGGTCAGGAAAGCTTTGCTAGCCCTTCTCCTGGCCCTTTGTACAAATGACCAAACCGCGCAGGGCGGGCAGTACGCACAGGAGGGGAGCGTGGGGGAGGAAGCAGGTTCCACAGCGCGTGGGCGTGGGGTCAGGGAAGACCGAGCTTTGGATCAGAACCGTTCCGATTTCTTTCTGTGAGCCGAGCAGGAGCTGAGCCTCCTTGGCCTCTAGCACGCTCTCCTGTCGAGTGGGAAGAGCGTCTCCCACATAATTCTTGCAAGGGTTAAATCAAGTCACACAGGGAGAATTTCAGGAACCTGCTGTACTTTTAGAAACAATAGTTTTGTAGCTGGGTGTGGTGGTGCATCATGAAATCCCGGCACTCTGGGAGGCTGAGGCAGAAGGATGGGAAGTTCAAACCCCACCTGGGCAACTTAGATGCAGTCTCCAATAATAATAATAATAATAATAATAATAATAAATCAAATGAAGCGAGACTAGAGTGTAGCTCAGTGTGAAGGCCTTGGCTTCATCTCCCAGTATCACAGACAAAAAGTAATTTCTTCCTTATGCCCAAAGAAGGTTTCTAACAGCGTGGGAACCTCTGCCTCCACCCAGGATGCCCCGGACACGCCTGCTCGGCGCACTGTCACACGGCCGGGTCTGGCTGGCAGCCCTCCTGGGCAGTCCCCTGGGGTTTGCCTTGTACTGGCGGCGGCAGCGGTCTTTGGAGAAGTTTCCATCTCTCTTTCTATTTGCGGTGCCTCTCACGGCAACCTGAGGCAGAGGAAATGTCAGGAAGAGGTTAACCTCGGCAGACTCAGGCAGAGACTGCCGGCCCTCTGTGTCCATGTCCTCTTAGGCCACAATTAAAAGTTCAAGCCGCTGCAGTCCCAGCCACAGGGGAGGCTGATGCAGGAGGAATGCTCGAGCCCAGACTTTTAGAGCCAATCCTGGCAGCAGATCAAGACCTGGTTTCTTATTAAAAAAAAAAAAAAAAAAAAGCAACAAGCAACATTTGTCTGGGCGTGGCTCTGGGGCAGAGCCTCTCCAGGAAATCTGCTGTTTAAGTGTGCCTGCCTGGTGAAGGGGTTAAAGCTAAAGGCACCAGCTGGGCTGCTGCGAGGAGGGAGCTCAGCGCGGGGGACCCAGTGGCCACGAGGCCCCGCCTTGAGCCCAGCACTGAGAAGAAGAATAGTTGGTATCCTCAACGTTTTAGCTTGGCTTCACATATGAGCCCAAAAATTCAGTTCCGTTTTCCAAAACCATCCTTCTTTTCCTTGTAAGATGAGTTGTTTTGTTTCAGTTTGTTTTACAGTATGGAATTTGCACCCAGGCCCTTCACACTAAGCTACATCCCCAACTCTTTTTATGCATTTATCTATTCATTCTATTTGCAGACAGAGCCTTGCTCAATTGCCCAGGCTAATTTAAACTTGCCGTCTTCCTGCCTCAGCCTCTAAGAGTGCTGGAATTATAGGTATGAACCACCATGCCCAGCCAAAATGAGATGTTTAAATGAGAATAACTCTTTGTTATCTCCTCATTCTTTATGTAGCTTTCATATTTAATTACTTTTGGAAAAAATAATACCTTATATGCAAGATTATTATGAGGCCTAAATGAGATGATACATTTAACAGATATAAATTTCAATATATAAATTCTGATGTAAGAGAATATCACACTTATGCATAAATTCATATATATATATAATTTTTTAACAATCACATATTCTTTGAACTGTAACCCTCTGGGTCACCTCTGGATCTGGGTTAACTTCAGACCTACTTGGACCAGCCTCACCTATACCTGCAGACATAACTCCAGGCTCTTATATAGTAGTAAATCAGTACTCAGGGTCCACGAGAAAGTGATTCCATAACTCCTTGTGGATACCAAAGTCCTAATATGAAATAATTTCATATAAATCCTTTTATAAAGTGGTTATATAACCTACGTACACCATCCCACATATGCCCAGTCATCTCTAGATTATTTATCATACCTAACAAAATGTAAATGTTACATAAATAGTTGTCATGCTATATTTCATGGAGAATAATGACAAGAAACAAGTCTGTACATTTTCAGAATTTTTTTTCAAATCCGTTTTAGTTCAAGGAGAAAAAAAGAAAAAAAAACTGTAACTAAATTTCAAAGCATGTCAGTCAGGGGGCAACAATGGTACATACATTGTGCATTGTCATCCCCAAATCATTCACATTTTAGGAACTAAAAAATTCACTTCACAGTTGGTTGATCTGCAGATGCAGAACTCGAGGGTGCAGAGGGCGGCGGTGTCCGTCCTCGAGACGGCCGTCGGTCGCTCTGGGCCCCGTGGGCACTTCCGCCGCATCCTGCCGCGGGGGGACGAGGACGCCCTGAGGAGGCTGGGGAGCCCAGGGCCCTGGTCTCTCGTCTTCCTCCAGGTCTTCGGGTCACCTCCAGGAAACAGGCCTTGTTCCCCACGGCAAGAAGTCTTTTCGTAGCCTAGGCGTGTGATTCTCCAGCTGTTGTCCTGTCCTGTTTTCACGTGGGTCCGCCGAGGCATCCACGCCAAGGAGCTCCTGCCCGCACCTAGTCCGCCGCGACCCCACGTCACCGCCTGCCCGCGCGGTTCCCTACACCCGGGACATCTCCCCACGCTGTCCTCCCGGCTTCACTGACTGTCCCGCGTCCTCAGACGCGCTGACGCACACCCTCTCCTCGGGGGTCCCCACGCTGCCCCGTCTCCTCTGGGCCAGCTGCGTGGCTCGCGAGGCCTCGGCACCGGCTCCTCCGCGGGGTAACGGCCTGCGCGCCTGACTGCTCTCACCACGCACCTGAAAGCGGCCTGAGTTTCGTCACTGTGATTGCGGCCACTGCTTGGTACGTGGTAAGTGCCCAGCTTAGGTTTGTGAAATCAGCGCTCTTACCAGTAGCCCTCGCCTGAGGTCTTTTCTCCTAATACCAGTGCCCTCTACGCTTGAATCCTGGGCTGCACATTTGAGCGTTTAGGTACTCATGTGATCACCAGGTCACCACAGGCTTGAATGAATTACACACTTCTCTCCCAACCCCTTAATTACAGATTCAGGAAGGGGTCTTCGTGGTTGGTCAGTCCTTCTCTGCGGCATGGAACTCACCTTATGAATGGTCACGCATCTCTGCATACATCATTCCTAGGGCTTTTAAACTAGGTGGATCTGGTGGGAACATCCAGAAACACTAGCGTGTGCGTACACATTAACAAGGACACGAACTGGAGTGCAGGGCCTGATTCACTGTCGATGAGGACAGGACGGCCCAGGACAGGCAGGTGCGGGGAAGAAGCAGGGCTCTCTGCCTTCCATGGAGCCTATTTTCCTTCCAGACTGTACACAGGCAGGAAGGAGACTTGGCTGTCCTGATCTCGGGAGCCGCGGCCGTGGGCTGGTTTGGGCCGCGGTTCTCCAGGTAAATTGACTGGAGCCTTCTACTCAGTCTCCCAGGAACTTGTGTGATCTCCACAGCAAGTTTCAGACTCTGACAGTGTTGGGAGGAGAAAAAGAGAGGCAAGGACAGTGGCTCTTTGTGTTTCTCAAAGGCAGCACTGTTCCCCTGGGCTGGCACAACCCACTGACAACGTGCTGCCCTTCATGCCAGAGTGTCCTCCTGCCCTGGCGCACAGGCTGCACCGTGCCAGCCTTCCCGCGGGAGACGAATGCTGAGCACCCCTTGTGGTGCAAGGACAACTCACAGCGCAGCGAGCGGAGATGGCCTCCTAGGGGGGCTGTCAGCAGCCCGCTGCCTTCTCCCCTTCATCTCCGCCATGCCAGCACAGGGGATCCCTCCTGCTGCTACCGTGCTGTTTGCCATCTTTCTTGCCTAGCAGCCGATAGCGGTCCTGAACTTAGAAGAAATGGAGTTTCTAAGGCCCTAGCTCACTTTTCCTATTAAGACTCGTTATCCAAAGTTGAAAGCCAAATGACATTTTGGTCTTTAGAGGCAGCTGTCCGTTGGTGCCATCGGAACCACCGAGCAATCCTGCATTATTCATTCACTGATACAGTTAACACCCGTTGTGGGCTGACTCGGCCACCTGCCGTGTGGTGCTGAGGGTCAGGGATGAGATAGTCCCGTGCACTGGGACAGC
>RJWM01035929.1:0-18542 GCA_004363535.1 Dasyprocta punctata | reverse complement strand
AGTACATGTAAGAATATTTTTATCTTTAAAAATCCAGGCTGATTAGCAGCAATTATTTTCTTTTGGTAACCAGTTATTGACAACTGCTCTTTAACTGGAAAAGAGAAGTCAATTTTCATAATCTATTTAATACATAGGTCAATATTAACTGAAGCAGTCTAAATTCTAATACTTGCTAACAGAATGCAATTTTTAGAATAATTCTACAAACAAATATAAAATATATATTGCATTTTTTTCTTTGAATTTGTGACAGTAAAGAAAATAAGCATTAATATTTAAAAAATATTTACTAATTTCCATAACAACATTTTCTTAGGTACTGTGTTTTCTCAAACACACCATCAACTCCACTCCAAGACACTATGACTAAAACAATTAGTTGATCAAAACATTTCTGTAGTCATTTTACAATATTTTGAATTTTCATCATTTTTTGATTATAGGTTTTTCTGCCCCAATTATCTTTACTAATCTAGTAAATATATTTTATTGCAGTGGTTATGAACTTACCATGAGGAATATATATTTGATTTGTATTTCCCATCTTTGAACATTCATATTCATTGAAAATGAGCACAATTTTGCAGGGATAGAGGGCCAAATAGAAAAAAATAAAAACATAGCAAAGGATAAGAAAATAACTACATTATAATTCACATAATTAACTAATAAATGCTCTAATATATACCCTTACATAATAAATAATTACGTTCTTTTACAAGAATGACTCATTTAATGATTGTTTTCTAAAAATATGTTCATAATTTATTAATTAAAGCAGATTGAAATTACCGTAGCTTTACATATAATGTCTAACTACAGTCTGCTAAAATTGTCAAATGCTGTACTATATTTAGAAAATTAAAACCATTCTCCTTGACAAAGATAATGTTTGCCATTTTCTGAGAATAATAATCTAAAACAGCACAATATAAATTAGATGTCTGTACATGGGCATGTTTAATAAGTCTAAAGAAATTAATAGAATGCTATAAATAAACACAATCTTTAATTTAACATATATAAAAATTTAATTTGAAAACATTTATATTTATATTTATATGTACTTTCTGTAATTTTCATAGAATGTTTGTAACCTAAAAATAAACATTGCTCTGTTAAATAACAATTTTGGGAAGACACAGAAGTTTAACCCAATATTTGACAAAGATGAGATATACTCAGTCTCTTGAAGTACTTTAATGAGTTTTGCTATCCATTCTTCTGGAAATAAACTGAATAGAAGTCAGCTTTACAATGATCAGATAACTCTGAAAAGATTTATGCTCACACTCCCAGATCTCTAGAGCAGCAAATGCCTAACAGCAGAAAGAGTGAGGTAAAAGGAAGCCACCCGGGAGCAGGGCAGTGTGTTAGGTCTGTTTAGTTACAGCCTGCCTAGCAACAGGTTGCTTACTATGGGAGCGATTCACTTTTCTGAGTCTCTGGAGCCCTGCGACAAGCAGTAGAAAGACTAGGCACCAAAGAAAGACCTCATGCTACACAGCCGGGCATATGGCAAAGAGGGCAAAAATGACCGAGGATAGCCGTCAATCTCTTTTATTAGTGCCCCTGGAAAAACAAAGTAACATCATATGGTACAAGACGAAGTGACCCGTTTTGGGAGAAATGCATTTCTTTGAAGCAAGAAAACATCTCAGTGGACCTTTGGCTGAATGGAATAGGCTATTGGGGCAAAGGTGTCTCTTCCAATAGTGAAATGCCTTGTGGCGTTATTTTGTAGAATGGATTGTACGAGGAGGCTGTTCTGTTTTGTTTACTCTGTGTTAGTTTAAATACAATACACTGACTCACTAATGCTTAGTATTCAGTTGTTAATACATTGATATTCTTTCCAAAAAGGCACTGTTTTTATGAAATTCTATTTTTATATGAATTGATTTTATCCAATAATCAGCACCTAATGAGACTTAACTGGCGAATCATACATCTCAGATTCATTTTATATAGACTATGCATAGACTGTAAATCTTCGATATTAAGCAGTCAGGTACCCAATAAAAAATTCTAACAAGGCAAATGGATGAGGTGAAATGGGATTTTATCTAAAATTAGTCTGAATTATTACATTTTGGATTTCATAACTTGTACTTTATAAAAGATTCAGCGCTCTTAATGTAATTGCATTATGATGATTATAAAATTAAAATAAATAAATTTTAAAAGACTAAGAAAATCAACATAGACGTGATTTTGTATCTCTTTTTAGTCAAAGACATGATTGAGGCAAGACAGAATATTAAATATTTGCTCTATTGAGAAACCTGAGCAGAATCTGAGGAAATCAAAGGTGCTGAAGCTCTTGGTTAGGCAAAGTGATCCCCAATCATATAAAAAACCCTAGGACAAAGTGCATGTGTGTCAGAACCTTATATTATGCTCCAAAAATACATTCAAATTTGATGCTTTTATATATCAATTAAAACATAAATTACAAAGAAATACAAAAAGGATGGGTAGAAATGGAAATTACAGAGAGAATGAAGATACAACTAATTTTTAGAGAAACAGAAATATCTGTGGTATAAACATCTCTAATGTTTAGGGTTAGTTAATAACTGCGTTGTTTTCTCAATAACAGCACTTAGGATCAAGTTTAAATGAATATATGGTGAACCAACAGAGAAAAATGAAGTATTTCACTACATCTATTGTATGTTTTGGATCTTATCTATTTGTTATCTGAGCAACTACTTTGAAGAAAATATGCAATGTATCAACCATTGTTACTCACCTATGATCTTGTTTTGAAATATTGTGTCACTTTTTTTATTGTTTCTTCTCTTTAAAATAAAAAAAGAGAAAAATGAATCAGAAAAACAAAATATTTGTTTTATCATCTTGATAAACAGAGACAGTAAAGGGTTGATACTATATTCTTCAAATTTTAAAGAAGTTTGCAGTAACCTGATCTATAAGAATACTCGTTGCTACTTAGATTTTTTGAATGTTGGGACAGTTAAACTCAAGAAAGTTGATTAGTAACTCTGTCTCTTGATCTTCTCAGTTATTTTAGAAAAGAACTCAAGCCCAGTATCACTATTTTATTCTATACTTTTTAAAGCAGGTTTTCATTTTATCACATTTAAATAACTAAAAATTAATAGAATTCTAGTGAGCAGCTCAGTAGGCACCAGTTATCTTTTTAATACTAGAACAGTGGATAGCATAAAAATCTAAGTGGTTTTGGATTAATGACAACTAATGACAATAATGAAACTAAAGATAAACTTAATGCACATTATTCTAAGGAAATACATACGTATTTTCACCAATAGTCACAAAGAAAAAATATGTATGTGTATATATATATATATAATTATATGTGTGTTCGAGCGTATATATATATATATATATATATATATATATATAAATATTGACCTATTTTTATTTTAAAAAGCAAAACAGAAAAAGGGTTGAAATAATACATAATTTCAAAAAACAGTAAGAAATCAATAAAAGCTAATGTATTACATATTGTTATCTTAGAAGTAGTTGTTCAAGTTACTAGAGCTAGGCATAAAAATGATCAGTCAATTAATGACAATACAAACTATTCTTTCTGATGAACTAACAGAGAATCTGTAGTATAGTTATCTATCTTACATACTTATACATACATACAGTTATATGTGTATACCAACATACATAGAGTCTTTTCCTTTCTTCCATTTCTGCTTTCCCCTATCCCAGTTGTTGACCTATTCTTGATATTATGTGTGTTTGTGTAAGATGCTTGGCAAATATATCAATACATATGTATATATCTCTATATATATGTATATGTGTTTTGGTATATATATTTTATTTGATATGTGCATATTTAATATATGTAGGAAAGACAAACAGTGCATAAGAGGAGAATTAAGGTGTAATAATTTGATATCCATAAAAATTAACATCTATTTAGCTCTTACAATAATCAGAACTATTTCATCCATATAATATAGTGTCTCAGTATTTCACTACCTGATGCTTAGAAACTACTGTTAATTGTATTTTGAAAATTAGAAATCTTGCCAGGAGGACAGCTCAGCAGCACAGCACCTGCCTGGCTAGTGCAAGGTCGTGAGTTTGATCTCTGGTACAAAAAAGAAAAATTAGAAATCTTAACAGAAGGAATAAATAACTTGCCCAATATGAGAAAGTTACATAGTGTCAGGGTTAATATATACACCCGGGCATTCTGATCTCAATGTTTTTAAGAAAATGAGGAATGTGATTCATAAGTGTCTAGATAAACTTTAAATAAAGACTCAAAATTGAATAGGGACACATCCCAGAATGTTGCATAACTGCTTGATAACCTAAATTATTAACAATAGAGATATTGGACTAAAATCAAAAGTAGATTTTATTTTGTTATGCATGTATGTCTTTCCATCACAGAATGATCAATTGAAATATTTTATGCTTTCGCATAATATTTAAAAAATAAAGGAACAAAATTCCACAATATGTTGAGGTACCTGAACTGTTCAGTGTAAATCATTTCTTTATCTTCTATTTTGATACCCATAAATAGACATTGTATCAGATACACATCTACCTAATGATTTTGACTGGATTCATTGTTGATATAAATGCTAACTTACCTACAGGTATTATTTGTTGCTCATGATTCATTGTGGTTTGCCACTATCTCATGAGTTTCTTTTTGAAAAAAAAAAAAAACCAAAAAACAAAAAACAAAATTTAGTGGAACCAATATGATACTATATTTTCAATTGAAACTATAACAAAAAGTTAACAAAATAATTTCCCTTGCGGTTTAATATATCTTAAAATATACTTTCTGTGAAGTATGCTCTTAAGTCATATTCTGCAATTTCAGCAATTCTCTTTTATTGACATTAATGGAAATTGTCCTGGTCAAATACCATGTGATGTCCTCATTATACACCCTGAAGTCCCCAGTGATCAGTGTGGCCTGTAACATACTGATTTGCTCATTACTGCACGAAGTTGTGTAGGAAGAAACAGCTAGTGGATTGCCTTTTCAACTTTAATCAATCTGTTTGAACATTTTAAAGAAGTATTCATTCCAAGTATTAAAATTCTAATGCATAGCTTAGGAATCATAAGTGAAAGCAGTTCCATTCTAATTCATTGTAATAGGCCAGTATCTTTCTAAAAGAAGTTTTCTATCATCTCGGTTGAAGAAAGTGCATACAACCATGGTACCAGAGTCGGAGTAAGTATGTCCTAATGGAAAATAAGATTATGAAGTATAAAGCTAAGGACCTGGAGTTATTTCAGGTACACTGGTCCAAAAACATTCTTTAAACACTGCTTCCTTACGTAAGAGAATTTCTCCAAAGTCTGTACTGTCACTTTCCTTTGTAGTACTCATAAAATTTGTTTCATTATAACAGAAAGCAATTAGTGATACATTAATAGTTAATCAAGAAATCTGTTTGACTGTCTTCCATTTAAAAAGGGGATATAATAAATTCTATGTGTGAAATGCTAAAATAATCCAAAACACACACATATACTCACACAGACATATTCATGATTTTGTAGGTATCTAGTTGTTTCACAGACATATAAGTAACTTTAGAGAAATGTGTTCAGAGAAAAAAAGGCTAGATGTTTTCCTGTATGGCAGGTCTTCTTCTGTGTTCTTCTATATACCCAATAAGTGAATTCCTGCATTCCCAAACATTAAATAAGTAAAAGAGAAAGTTGAAACTCTGGCAATAAAATTGACTCAAAATATCAAGTTAAGAAACAAAGCGGTGAACAGGTAATACCATATATATTTAGTAGTAAATTCACCCTCTTTTTTATTGCATTTATCCTCAAAGCCCTTGTGTATTTGTATTAACTAAAGAAACCTTAGCATACCCTAAAATCATGTAGGACCAATTTTTTTAATATATATTTTGAGGTTTAGAGGATGCTGTTAACAATGTATCTAGTTTCATTTGATGAAGAATTTCACAGCTGATCTGACGGTCTAGATGGGTGTCCCCTGCCTCCCTCAATGCTACATGTGTGTCCCTCCCGAAACTGACCTAGGGCGAAGAGGACAACCACTCCAATAGAGGAGGACCATTACCTTGGTCAGGGGTATAGAAGTAGCTGGGTTCCCACACTAGAACCTCCAAACAAGTTACCAAGAATTCAAATTTAAGAAATTACTGTTTACCTGCATATTAATGCTCAATGTATATACATATATATATATATATATATATATATATATATATATGATATAAAGAATATATGTACATTCTTAAACTGTCAAAATTGGTATGCAATTACGGTAGTGCTGATAATACAAGATTAATATGAAAAACAGGCAATGTATCTGATATATTTAGTTCGCATAAGAAATTAACTTACTTTTTCACTACTTTTACCTAACAAGGCTATACTTTTAATTGCAAAACATTTAAAATTATTTAAAATAAATTTAACTAGTTTTATTATGATTCAGCTTTTAGTGCTTGGTAGCTATTCAATTCAGATATTCTCTATCATTAATATTATGGCTAAAATCCTCTTTGCAGGGCTTATGCCAATCTATTGCTATGTCTCATTGAGAAAAGACAGTCTACTCACAGTATTCCTGTAGAAATTTCTATTTCAGAAATACCTCAGTTTAAATAATGCTGTTGTCCTCATGTGGTCATAGTTGCACACATGATCTAGTTTTGTGATGTTATTTCAAATTTAAGTTTCTTTTGGAGATAGTTTATGGGTATTATTTCTCAATGCTGAAATAATTTAGATTTTTAAAATTGATATCTAGAATCTCTTTCTCTCTGCAACCAGACTTGCTATTCTGTTGTTGTTGTAGTTGTTACTATTGTTGTTGACCCAGTACACCATATATTTTGAATGCAAGTATTCACCAGTAAAAGGCACACGCTGTTCTGATCCATGTACCTCCAGCAGTTTTTCCAGTTGTAGCAAATCGTATCTTCCTAGAAGTTTTCCAGCCGTTGCTTTTTGACTTAGTTACGATCTTCTTTCCTTTTCTTTTAAATTTTCTTTTGTGTGTGTGGTCCTTGGGAAAGAATGCAGGAAATCCATACTGAGCTACATGCCCCACCTCCTAGCCCTTTTCATTTTGAGACAGTGTCTCACTATGTTGCCCAGGTGGGACTATGACTTTTGATTCTCCTGTTTTAAAAGCTCTCAGTGCTGAGATTAGAAGAAAGCACAAAAATTCTCAATTAAAGTTTGATCCATTTTAAATTGAGTTTAGCATGGGATAAGAGATACAGACCTAGTTTTGATATTCTACAAGTGGGTGAGTATGCAGTTTTTCGAACATCATTTGTTAAAAAGGCTGTCTTTTCTCCAAGGCATATTTTTGGCCTCTTTGAGAAAAATCAGATGACTAATGTTCCTGGGATTGTCTTTTCTTCTATTCATGTGTATTTCTGTGCCAGTATGTTTTTTTTTTTTTTTTTTAACTATAGCCTCGGAATATAGCTTGAAATTTGGTATGGTGATGCCTTAGTGTTACTCTTTTTGCTCTGGATTGCTTTGAATGTTCTAGATCTTTCTGATTCCATATGAATGTTAATTTTTTTTTTCTGTTTCTGTGAAGAATGTTGTGGAAATTTTAATAACAATTGCTTTAACTCTACATTGAATTTTGTACTACAGCTATTTTAACAATATTAATTCTATTTATCAAGAGGAAAAAATGGCTTTTCATCTTCTAATGTCCTCCCTAACTTCTTTACTCAAAGTCTTGTAATTTTTAGTATAGTAATCCCTCACTGCTTTGGTTAAGTTAATTCATAGGTGCTTAATATTTTGAAGCTATTGTGAATATAATTGCTTTCTTGATTTCTTTCTTGGAAGGTTCATTATTCATGTACAGATATGCTACTGATTTTTGTGGGTTGATTTTGTATCCTGCCACTTTGCTGGATTTGTTTATGTGATCTAAAACTCTTCTGGTGGAGTTTTCTGGTCCTTCTATGTAAATAATCATATCACCTGCAAATAGGAATAATTGGGCTTTGTCCTTTCCTATTTCTATCTCTTTGATTCCAATCTCTTGTTTAATTACTCTGACTCAAGATTTAAATAATACATTAAACAGGTTTGATGAAAATGGTCAACCTGTCTTTTTTTTGATTTTAGAGAGAATTCTTTCTGTTTCCCCCATCGTAATGTGCTGTTTACTGTTTATCAATTTGAGGTAGGATTTTTCTTCACTTATTGTTCTAAAATATTTTATTATAAAGGGATGTTGGACATTGTTGATGGCCTTTTCACCATTGAGTGAGATGATCATGTGATTGTTATCCTTGATTATAGTTAGGTGGTTCATTATATTTATAGATTTGCACATGTTGAAGCAATCTTGCAACCCTGTGATGAAACAAATTGGTCATGGTGATTAAATTTTGTAATATGTCGTTAAATTTTTTATAAGACTCTTTCTGAGGATTTTTGCACCTATGTTCTTCAAGGATATTGTCCTGTAGTTTTCTCTTTTTGTTCAGTCTTTATCCAGTTTTGATATGAGAATAATACTAAACTTACAGAAAGAGTTCAAAAACAATCTGTTCCTTTGATGAATGTAAAAGTCAGAGGAGCATTAATGTTCTCCCCAAAGAAACAGTTAAAATTCAGTGCTACATCCATAGTGTTCTGAGCTTTCTTTGTTCATTAGTGATTTTATTATTGCATCAACCTCATTATTTTTCATTAACCAGTTTTGGTATCATCTTCTTGGGTCTTGGTTCAATTTTTAATTCATACATATGTAGGAATTTATATGTTTCTTTTGGTTCTCCAGTTTATTGGAAAATAATTTTCTTTCTGGTACCTGCGATTGAACTCATGACTCTGTGCTTACCAAGCAGGCACTTGTGCCACTGAGTGGAAAATAAATTTTAAAAAACAATTTCTAATAACCATCTGGATTTCAGGCATTACTGTTTCAATTCCACCTTTTTTCTAGTTTTATTGATGTGCCTCTTCTCTTTCTTTACTTTGGTAAATTTGACTAAGGGTTTAGTAATCTTATTTATTCTTTCAAAGATTCAACTTTTTGATTCATTGATCATTTGTATTTTTCAGTGTCAATTTCTTTAATTTTTGCTCTGAATTTTATTGTTTCTTTCCTTCTGCTGATTCTGAAAATAGATTGCTCTTGTTTTACTAGAACATTGAAACACTTTAATAGGTTATCTATTTGAGATCACTCCCTTTATTCTGATGTAGCCACTCATTGCTACAAACTTTCTTCTTCGAACTGCTTTCTTTGTGTCCCAAAGATTCTGACACATGCTATTTCCATAATTTTTCCATTCTACCCATTTTAAAATTTCTTTCCTGATTTCTTCTGTGACCTATTAAACATCCAAAAGTGTTTTATTTAATCTCCATGTGTTTGCTTATTTTCTGCAATTTCTTCACTGACTAATTTTTAATTTAATTTTATTGAGATAAGATAGAATGCTAAAGATTATTTTAATTCTTTTATATTCATTGCGACTTACTTAACTGTCTAAAATTTGATCTATTTTGGACAATGTCCATGTATTGCTAAAAGAATGTTTTTTCTCATGTTTTCATATGAAATGCTTTTAGATACCTGTTAATTGTATTTTGTTTTGTGGTGTGATTTAACTCTGTTAGATCTTTACTATTTATTATTAGTAGTAGCATTACTATTATTATTAGTTTATCATTGGTCTAGGCAACCTATTTGCATAAATGGTGTGCTTAAATTCTGTATGTTTGTATTGATGTCTATATATGTCACATAGTGTCCGTGAAACAGTGTGTGTCAGACTTTTGAAGCATATGTATCTACAATAATTACCTCTTCCTGGTTAATTTTTCCCTTTATCAATATATAATGACCTTTGTCTCTTCTGTCCAGTTTTGGTTTGAAGTCAAATTTGTCATACTTAACTATGGTGGTCTCTGGCTGTTTTTGGCCTCAAACTATTTGGGGTATCAATTTCCATCCTTTTGCTTTAAATATTTATGCATTTTGTGGAGAAGGTGAATCCCTTTCTGGGAACATACAGGTAGGTTTTGTTTTTATATCTGCACATCTGTGTCTTTTGACTGGAGACTTAATAGAGTTTCTTTAAATGCTGTTATTGAAAGGTAAGTATTCATTCCTGTCATTATATTTCCCAGTGCTTGATTCATTTCTGTTTCTTCTTCATTTAATTATTCTTTTCCTTATCCTTGTGGAAGTGGTGCACTTCTCATTTTTATAATTCTTTTAAGCATTTTCAATAGTACTGGCTTTGGTGGTTATGAAATTTTTAATGTTATTCTTATCATGGGTACTTTGCAGGATATAGTCAAATGGATTGACAATTATTTTGCTTAAGACTTGAAAAAAATCGCTACATGCCTTCCAGTGTTTATGCTTTCTGTCGAGATATTTGCTATCGTCCTGATAAGTTTAAGCTTGCAAATGATTTGACAGTTCTTTCAAATAATTTCTCACATTCTCTCTTCATTTGAGTTTCTATCATTCTTATTGTGATATGTCATGCAGATGATCTGTTCTTATTATGCATTGCCATTTTAAATGTTCTTTTTGCTTGGGTTATCAATAATTTTCCCCAGATTTGGGAATTTTTTTGCAATATTTTCAGTAAATACATTTTATTCAGTTAACTTGTAGAGTACCAAACCAAGTGATGCCAATGTTTAAAGTTGATTTTTGAGTTTCGTTTAAGGAATTTTGTGTAATCTTTTAATTGCTTCTGTTACTTTTACATTTTAACTATTTTAATGCATTTACCTTGGTTACATTAAAAAATTAAGCCAAAGTCCCAAGAATGATAGCATCAATAAGTAAAATGAAGAAAATCAACTTAAAACTCCAGACACTGGACAGGATCAGTCAGAAGAAAAGAAAAGTGGAAAGAAGAAAATAGGAGAAGAGCATTTACTGAAGTGCATTGTCTTCCCTAATTCACTCAGTTGTTTACATTTTCTTTAAATTCAATGATCATTTCAGTACTTGCCTCTTTCAGTTGTTTTTCTGTCTCTTCTTTGACCCCTTGGATCATGTTAACTGTCATTTTTCAAGTTCTTTGTGACTTCCTCCACTTGAGTACATATAGATTAAGTCTTGGATGAATTAAGAATTTTTGGAGGCATTTTGTTACCTTTCTTTTTTCAAAATTCTTATGTTACTATGTTGAAATTTGGAGGTCAACTGAGGTAGAAATCTCTGCTACTATTGTGAGGTTCTCTTCAGCAAGAGGCTTTCTCCCTGTTCATTGGCTGTGATTGACCATGGAAGGACTCACTGTGTCTGTTAAAAGTACCAATTTCAATCCATAGACTTTTACTACATGGAGAGATCAACCGTCAGTAATAGCAACATGCAAAGAACCAATCATGTATCAATATATAAGTTAAAACTTTTTAAAAATATTCTCTACACTTTCAATATCCCAGGAAGACAAAGGAATAGTACTAAGAGTAAGATAGGAAATGGGAGAATTAAAAAATGAAAGCAAAGAAATAGGAAAGGAAAAAAGAGAACAAAGTAGATTTACTTATGTTGATATTTTTATAGCAAGAAAGATAGGGTCAAGGGTAATGTGAAGGCTTGAGAGTTTCTGATTTGGGACAGAAAGGAAGGGGAAAAAAGGAAGAAAATTCAAATGGAAAGTGAGAGGAAATATAAGTAGTTTGGATCCACTTAATAAGCTAGCAAAAGCATAAAGTTAGAAAAACCAATAAGCAACACTTTAATAGGAGAACCTGACAAGATATGTAAAAAACAAAGAAATAATGAACACATTTGCACAGTTGCATATATACATATCCCCCAGACATACATCCTAAAAATGAGGGAAATAGAATAAGATTTTTATGATAATATTTACATACAAGAAAAGAATGGAGTGGAATGGAAAATTCCAAGGTGATCAGTCACCTTGGGTCACTGAAGTATCACTTGTTTACCTAGCCACTGAGGAATCCAGCTCTGGGGGAGCTGGTAATCTTGAAACCAAATTGGATACCTGCATGCAGTTCCCCTCTTCTCATGAGGCACATGGCACGTGGCTTGTGTTGGGTAGACTTGTTTCTGGGGCCTGCTACACCCTGGCATGGGAAGGACCAGGGGAAGGCCCAGTGGTGCTGAGCCCCAGGGCAAAGGGGAAGGGCAAGAAGCAGGCTCTAAGGGGAGTTCTGTCCCCACTCTGGGAAGGGTCCTGTCATTGTGATAACAAACTAAAACACTACCAGAAAAAAAAAAAAAGGTAAAGAAAAGAAAATATAAGAAAAGAATAGGAATGTTGAGTGAGAGAAAAATAAAGGGAGATTGAAAATAATTAATGAACTAACAAACATCCAAGCTTAATAAGCCTTATGAGAAAGTGTTTGCATGAGAGATCATAATGTGACATGATAGATACACTGTAAGTAACACAATAACTGGCACTCAAGTTCTTATTACACGCACACACACTCTTCAGCACTTAGAACAAGAAGTACCATAGAAATGATTTTAAAAAGAAAAAAAAGTCAAATATCACACCTTGTAGTGGTATTTGTATTGACCCTAAATTAGTCCAAAGTTCTCTTCTGCATCAGTTCAAAGAGGAGAGACAGAATAGTCTACACGGGAGTCTGAATTTTTCCTCTCTGTGGTTTTGGATGTGAACATAGCTTAGTAGCCTAGTGTCTGAATGAAATCCAACCTACTGACTTAAACTCTTTCATGTAGGAGCAAGAATCCAAACTGTCCACTAAACCTGTCACTCATGTAGTCTGTGGGCAGCTCGAGAGCCTGGGCCAAATCTTTATAAATTTCCAGACCCTGAGGAAGATGCGGTGGGCCAGTGTCTGTGCATGACTGTCTCCACTCCTGGTGCCTTCAAGCAGATGAGAGGGAGGAATATGCATGTATGTATTGTTTGTATTATGTATCAAGTCCTCAGACTCTGGTGGTTCCTGCAGTGGGTCCATGAGACCCAGATCCCCTCCTACTCGAACTCTCACACAGCAGAAGACATTCAAGTCGTCTCTGCTTCACAGTGTTCACACTGCTGGAATTCTGCCAGCACAGTGCTCATACTACTTTGAGACAGGTAGGAGGGAGTGGTTTCACTTGATCTCATGATGCCAGTTTCACCCTGTCACAGACAATTTTTTTCTGACTCTACCTTAATTATCTTAATTACTTTCTACCTGCATTGAGATGCTAGACTGACAGTGTGAGAAATGTAGGACTCTTTCTGAAACTAAGCAGGGGGAGTGACCCAGACGCCTTCCAGGACCTCTTCAGCCTTTGCTGGTTGTTCTACCCAGACAAAGGAAAAAGTCTTTGATAACAGTGTTTCAGTATGACGGTGTCTAAACCTGTGTTTACTTGGCTGCAATCAGATCTTCTTTCTGCTTGGGCTGTATATCTGTCAAGTAGCAGACCCAGTGCTCACCAAACAATGCTTAGTTTTTTCTCTAAGCATTTCACAGCAGGCGATGATGCCCTTCTTTCAGTGCCAGACTAGGTTGCTTGAATTAATTTACTTATCTTTCTAATTACCAGTGTTTCAAGGTTCTGCCTGGATAGTAGCTGTCAGGATGTAGTCCTGTGATTTGCTGTGCATTCCTGTGCAGAGAGCCATGCGTCTGGTGCTTTGAATGAATATCCTGACGGACTTGTTAGTGTAGGCCACCTCTAACTCCCTTCTTCTGTTCTTTCCTGCTGTCATTTAAAAAAGAAGTTCCTATCTCTTCAATACAAAGTTTCATGTACAAATATAAATCTCATCCATTTACGAGAATGATGCATCCATTCAGCTAATTATTTCATTGTCTATTATTCAGGTTAGTAAAAACTATTCCTTGAATTTCCTCCTTCCTAACTTTGCTACACTCTAAATGTCCATTACTCACTGAATCTGATATTTTAATAAATATTTTCTCATGTATAGTAGAGCATCACTTACATTTGAATAAAAGAAAATAAATTTTATAGATATACATGTGCTGCGAACTTGTTTTTTGTAATGTTAACTTTAAATTATATTATCTGAGAGTAATATCACAAGGAAGAATACATTTCTAAAGTTACTTTTGGCTTATAGAATAAATCAATTCAATCAGTTTGCATTAAGTACTCAAAGGCTTTTGCTGTGTGGTAAGTAATTTTAGTAAGATAAAAACAGTGTCGTGGAGCTCTCAATTCGAGTTCTGTATTCTTGTGTAATCAGAAGGAAGATTAAAAGAGATTGGGGAATAAATAGCATCTTTAAAGACGCGTAATTAACTTCATTGAAAAGGGCATAGTTGCCAAGTTATCTTTATTTTTATTCCATTTCATGTAGACATTGTTCTGCTTATAAACAGCCATCTTCTTTAATGTGCTTCTACAAATATTTGACTTAGAAAAACAGAGATTAGAAAACAATGCCAATGAGATAATCTTGTGTGCTGTGCTATGTATTATACTCTCATTTTAATCCAGTAATCAAATAAAGCAAATACTACTCACGATTAAAAATTCGGTTTGCAGAAATTTTATTTTCAGTAGTGTTTGACCCCTTTGTTAGAACTCAGAATCCCTGTTCCCATATTCATAAATAAAGCAAAAAGTGTACATTTTTGATCTTCCTCAATTTGTTTACAAAACATAAAATCCTTCATTTAAAGGGTTGATTGGAAGACTTACTGTGATTGTGCTGAGAATCATCTACAACTGAGTGAACGAAGCTGATTATCCTTCCTGCACTGTAGAATTTTTTAAATATCCATTTTTGAATACTTCAACATTTGTTAATTTTCTTTCTCAACTAAGAAGTTATTCTTTTAACATTTGCTTCCAGGATTTTTTCTTTTTTTTTGTCAGGTAGGTGCTTAAGCCACTGAGTCAAACTCCGGGCCCTAGTTTTTTGAGACAGGGTCACGCTATGTAGTTCAGGCCGGCCTTGTGCTCACGTTGTAGCCCAAGCAGGCCTCCAGCCCACAAGACTCCTCCTACCTCAGCCTCCCGAGTGCTGGGATTAAAGGCGTGCGCCACTGTGCCAGGCTCCAGGATATTGTATTAATAATAATAATAATACTATCACCTTCTCTATTGCAGCTGTGTCACAACAATCCTTCAGACTTCTGAGCCAGGGTTACTGCTAATAACCCGGTGAAAGAGTGTTGCTTTCCCGTCCGTTTTCCATCTCTCATGCTTGCGTTCTCTCTTGCAGCCTAAGAAACCCACTACAGCACCAGTCACAAAATCAAGTGCTTACACGAGATATGATTGGGAACAAATTTCTCTGCACTGATACAGTGTCGTAGTTTTATGGAAACCTGATGCTTTCTTTCCGAGAACTCCAGAGATACGAGATACTGATAATCATCAATGTTTGAAAGCAAGGCAAGTGAAAATAACGTGTCCCTTTGTTGTCACAGCTTTCAAAGAGACAACAAAGAGCGGTCAGTAGAATGCAGTGCAATAAGCAGTTGGTGTTTCTGATAGTACATTCTTCTGGCTGCTGTGTTTGGCTTTCCAACTGCACCTCATCAAGCATTCTGTAATTTTACCGCTTGCATCGCGGATCTCCTGTTCAGGCTCATGAATCAGTCGTGCTTCACTCGTTATCGACTTCGTAAGAATTTTGGTACCGGGGATCGAACTCACAACCCCTCGCCTGCCAGGCAGACGCTTACGCCACTGAGCTAAATTCCCGGCTTTCCTAAGAATTTTGGCACAGTGAAAATGTTATGTTTGAGGCAGGAGGCTGGGGCGTGGCTAAAACCAGCTGAGAAAATAGGTGGAACTTGTTAATTACCAAATCCCAGGCCACTTCCACAAAACAATTTCCGGTGTCCTACTCCAGTATTGCTGGCTGAACTTGTTTCCCATAGGCTGCCTGAGACCAGAAACCAGCTTCCTGCCTGGGAGATACAAAGAGCAGTCGCGGGTGAGCTCTTGCTACTGCGCCCCTTAAACGAATCCCTGTTTTCCTGTAGAGTGTGCTTATTTGGTTTTCCCTACTTTTACTTGACCCAAACTTTATATATATATATATATATATATATATATATATATATATATATATATATATATGAGGGATCCTATTTCTGAATAATATCTGCAGGCAATTGTAGTGCTATAGTTGGCAGTGAGAGTTCTGACCCCAGTGACACATTTTTGGGTGGCATTTTTGACCAAAAGGAAAATTATACTGTAACATTTTATTCCATTTTAACATGGCGAAGATTCGAGTACTTCAAAATACGACTATCACATCTGCAGTTTATCACACCCTTAAAATCTTACGTCTTTCTTTTTTTACAGAATGCACTCTCTGTAACGTTTGTAACATTTTGTAAATAATTTTTTAAAATACTGGTGTCATCAATACTTTTTCCTTTACTCAGTTAATTATCATAACTTACCATGAATCATAATACATTAACAACTTATGGTTCTTTGAAACTATATTCGATGTCAAGCTGAGTTGCCTGCATACGTCTGAGTGCCGCGATGTATCTACCGGCGTGAGTTGTACTGCGTGGTTTCCGTACCTGTCTCCACCACTGCACCCACTCACTACAACGCGTGTGTCAGCTCTCCTAAGGCAGAGCCGCTGCTGGGTTCATTCACGGGATTAACGGAGAAGACAGCCTGGCTGGAGTAGAGACAGCTCTTGTACGCTGGTTCTGGTTCTCATAAAGATAATTTCCTACCTGCAAGGTGTTGTGGAAATTTCACAGCTTAATTATATTAAACTTTATTTTTAATATAATGAGTAAATCGGTGCAAAATTTTTTGCACCGATTTATTCATTTAGGTCATTTATTCATTTAGTTCATTTTAATATTGTATTTTAAGTAACAGCAGATTACTGTAATTTTGAAAATAAATAATCATAAAATGTTACCTACATTATTCTCTACACATCATCTTAATTTTACATAGGTTAAATAGGTCAACATACTCACATATACAGGAGGTTGGCAAATTGAAGGACCACCCGGAGTGGCTGGAACTCTAGCTATGAAATTGGATAGTTGACTGACACTAAGTAGTTACCAAGCTATTCTATTGTCCTCAAATAAAGAAAATACCAGAAATACAATCACTAAGTTCATTGACTGGAGGCATCTTTTCCTAAGGTGACAGGGAAGATACCAACCCAGCACCTCCAGGAGTGAAGGGTACACACGGACCAGGTGAGGGAGCAGTCAGGGAGGCTCAGCAGCAGTGTGCAAGTCAAACTGAGTGTTGCAAACATAACATCTTTTTGCTTTGGCAAATTAAAAAAAAGAAAAAGAAATCTTGAAATTGTGCTTCACAAGAAAAGTATCAAGGCATCAGAGAATTACAAAATTACCTATTATAAATCACTTCTTAGAACATTGGAACTCGAGATTCATATTTCGTATTTATCTACTTTTAGAAATAAAGCCTATCATGTTATGCAACATGAGTACGACTGCATGACTTCAGGGAAACCAAAATAAACCACACACTGCAGAAAAAAAATGTAGTACATGGTCTCACTTCTGTGTAAGAGAGGAGAAAGAGAGCACAAATATCCAGAGAGAGAAAGGGAAGCAGTCAGCACTGGGAGAAGAGGACTGAGTTGTAAGTCAAAGTCTACAAAACAGGAGCAGTGTAGGGTAAACAAGTTTAAAGCCCTAACGATCAACATAAACACTAAAAGTAGAAACATTCTATGTGGTATAAATTTTGGTAAATAAGTAGATTTAACTTTTCTTATAAAAACTTAGTGTACCATACAGTAGCTGTGTTAATCTACCTCATGATAGTAAACGGTTTTACTGTCTGTGTCCATGTATATATATATATCTCAAAATACCATGTTGCAAATATCAAATATATACAATTTATTTTTCAAAAGAAAGTCAGCACTAAATGATTATAAAATCTTCCTAGGGGTAACGTCTGTAAAGAAAATTTATCACCCAAAAATAAGACAAGTACATAAATAGGTTGTTGTACTATTTTTATGATACATTTTCATAAAATGAAAGGTTAAATAAGCTGAGGCAATAATAAGCTTCAGTGAAAATGACAGAGTAGTTAATGATTCAGTGTCTAAATAATGTGACTCATAAATTATCCATCATTGTAGTTTCTCACTTCTATATAACAAATCTGCAATTTATTCTTAACAGAATGATTCCCATAGTTGTCTCAGGCATGTTAAGCTTAAGGTCAACACACTAGAACTTGTGTTTATAAATAACATCACTATATTTAAGTACTAATTATATTTTACAGTTTTTAAATTTTATTTTTATATATAGTAGAAAAATAACCTAACACTCTGTTTTAGAGGATCAATATGAAGCCAGGCGTGGTGGCACATGCCTTTAATCCCAGCACCCAGGAGGCTGAGGCAGGAGTATCGTTATGAGTTCCAGACCAGCCTGGGCTACAAAGTGAGTTCAAGGCCAGCCTGAACTGCATAGTGAGACCCTGTCTCAAAAAATCTGGCTGGGGATTTAGCTCCATGGGGTAAGTTCCTGCCTAGCAGGCACGAGGTTGTGAGTTTAAACCCACGTATCAAAAAAAAAAAAAA
>RJWM01035928.1:0-18539 GCA_004363535.1 Dasyprocta punctata | reverse complement strand
TTAAGGAAGTAGCAGAGATGCATTTTGTCAGACAGGATAAGGACATGGACCCTCACATCACACTGCTGCATGGCCCATGGACTGCTACTTCATTCTCAGGGTGGATCAGTTCTAGAGCTAAGTAGCTTCCTGCCTCATAAATATGCAAATAATCCAGGTCTACTAAAGTAAATATGGATCAGTCTGTGCCAAGAGCATTCCACAGCCATCAGCCTCTGCTGCAGAATCTCCCAGAGCACAGCTCCTCACCATGGACTGGACCTGGAGAATCCTCTTCTTGGTGGCAGCTGTGAAAAGTAAGGCGATCCCCAGTCCTAGGGCTGAGGAGGGGACCAGAGCCTGTCAGGGGGCACCGCCTCCAACTCCTGTCTTCCCCCCACAGGTTCCCGTGGCCAGGAGCAGCTGGTGCAGTCTGGGGCTGAGCTGAGGAGGCCTGGGGCCTCAGTGAAGGTCTCCTGCAAGGCTTCTGGCTACACCTTCACAGACTACTTCATGAGCTGGGTGCGACAGGGCCCTGGACAGGGCCTGGAGTGGATTGGAAGGATTGATCCAGAGAATGGAAACACTAACTATGCTCAGAAGTTCCAGTGCAGGGCCACCCTCACCGCAGACACCTCCTCCAGCACAGCCTACATGGAGCTGAGCAGTCTGAGCTCTGAGGACACGGCTGTGTATTACTGTGCGAGACACAGTGTGGTGACCACATCCTGAGTATGTCAGAAACCCTGAGGGAGGAGCAGCTGCATCAGGGTTGTTAGGACAGGGATGATGAGGCAGAATTACTTAGAGTAATTAAGGATAGGAATCAAAGAAATGGTTACACACTCTCATTTATGGAGAAATGTCCATACTAGTCACCCTCCATGCCAAATTTAGGAAGTAGGGAAAGTTTACAGCTAACAAGGTTGTCATAAGCAATGCAAGGAGGGTGTTATTATAGACATATATTTCAAGTCAACTGGAGAAATGACTTGGAACAAACTTCTTCTACCATATGACAATGTTCTGTTTAATTCATGACAAGACGCAAGAATGTCTCCCAGAATGCCTCAGCTATTTCTGTTCAGCAGAATTTACTTACAGTGCAGGTCTACGTTCACAAAATGTTAAGAAGAGAATTCAGATGCTTCCCTTGAAACTCTGCCCTGCCTGTCCCACAGACCACACCCTCCGTTGCAGTGCTTCTGTGTCCAGTGTCGGCCTGTCAGGGACACCGCCTCATCTGTCACATCGCGGCTCTCACAGGGGCTCCCTCCTTCAGGCTGTGCATTCTGCATATTTGGACAAATGTTTACTGACTCTTCCCCCCACATTATCACATGTGTCACACGCATTTGGGTGAATACCAGGCGCAGGACTGATGGGCTCTGGAGGACAAGGGTGCTCTCTGGACAGGCAAGTGGCGGGGGCTGAGCGCCAGGCGGAGTCCAGGCGGCTGTGCTGCCTCTTGGGCTCCTCCCTGAGAAGTCTCTGCACTCTCCGCTGCACAGGTGGTGACTGCTGATGTTGCCAGTGCTGACCCATCTTCCCCAACCTTCCCCAGATGCCCAGCTGTTCCTAAAATCCATCTGCATCCAGTGGGGATTGCCGGAGTGTATGAAGCTGGTGGAAGCATCCTCATGCGGTACATGAGAACACAGGTGATCAACTCGGGTGAGTGAACCCCTCAGAGGCTTCCCCCATGACCGTCTTCGCCTCCATAAGAAATCCCCCAAGTGCCTTCCTCTGTAGAGGAGCCATTGTGCATTCCCATCAGCAGGGAGCGAGGGTCCTGTGGCCCTTAACCTCCTCAGGGATTTTGGGTGAGTATTTTCTTCTTTGCCTTTCTAAATGATAGAAATCTCATAATCATATAAATATATATATTCCTAAAACTCATATAAACATATGTCAAATAGCCCTAGATAACCTCTTCCATTTTTACCCTTATTGAAAGTTTTAGTGGTTTTTTTTCTTCTGTCTTAAAAATCTTAGTAACTTATGCGACAACTCCTTTAACAATTATGCAATTATCAGACATGTTTTCTGAGTGATTGCCTTCTCTTTTCATTCCCTTAGCTATATTTTTACATTATTTTTTTTATTTTGGCCAAGGAACCTTCGTTACTTACTTTTCTCAAACGTTGTGTTACATTGTGATAGTCATTTGTATTTCCTTGATGATTTGCTATGATACATCTGTTCTCCATTAGTATTTGTCTTTGGAGCAATGTCTGTTGAGGTCTTTTGCAGGTTTTAAAAGGGATAATTTGCTTGATTGCTCATTTTTGAAAACAAAATATGAAATTGCATCTTTATTTTGGACTCTTAACTTTTATTATATTTGTGAGGTGCAAATATTCTCCATCCTCTAACACGTAGTTATTTATTTATTTTCATAAAATTATTTATTTTTCATGTATTCTGACTTGTATTTGTGTTCCCTCCGCTTAGGAAACAAGGTCAAAATTTACTGCTGTGATCAATGTGAATGAGATTTTCCATGTTTCTTTTAGAATTCTTATTATTTTCTTTAATATTTTGTTTGATTTTTATGTAATTTTTGTATGATGGTAAGATAGAGTCTGAAATTCATTCTTGCACATGTAAATATCCAATTTTACAAGACACTTGTTAGAGAGACTCCCCTTTCTCCGTTATTCGTTCTTAATTCCCTACTGAAGTCAGCTGGCCTTGTGTGTGTGAAAGTCTTGTCCCTGGCTCCTCCTTTCCTGCTCTGCTTCCTGGCTGACATGGGCTGAGCAGCTCTCCTCCACGACCCCCTCCCACCTTGGAACCAAGTGAACTTGGAGTACATGAAAGACCTCACTGTTGTGTATTTTATTTTATTTTCTGATCTATGTGTTGGCTTTTATATCAGTTCCATGTTACTTTGTATTCCACAATTTTGAAATATAATTTATAATTTTGAGCTTCCTCTTGTGATAGTTAACTCTTTCAACTTGGTTAAGAAATGTAAAACTAACTGGACCAGCATAATTCTGGCTGTGGCTGAAGAGATTTACTGTAAACAGAATTTGGTACAGAGAAGTGGGGTCACTCCTGTCATGCTGCCTGAACATGTGGTTCAGAAGCTTTTGGAACTGGCTTTTGGGAAGAATTGGGAAAGTTGTGGAGATGCCGGGGGAAGAAGCAACCCTGGAATGTGCTGAGCTGAACTTAATGGGAGATTCAGGTCAGACCTTGGAAGATCAGGGATAGAAATAGAGCTGGTGAAGACCGGGTTCAGAATATTTCAGTGAGGAACAATGACCGCAGTGGCTGTTGGACTCCAGACCCTGTCCCTGTGCTTTGGCAGAAAATCCGTCTGCACTTTGCTCGTCCTCAGAGACTTTGCAGGAGGCTAAGAACGGTGGGCTCAGTAATCTGGCAGGGTGGTTTCAAGGCTGTCTACTGCTGAGGCAGAGGATGGCTGCTTTTGGGGTCTCTCAGCTGTATGTTGAAGATAAGATAAAGGGTCCAGCAGGATGATTTTAAACATTTCAAATTTGGCCAGAAAGAAGGCTCTGGTAAAGTTGTGACCTGCAAAGAATAAACAGAGGAAAACTTGCTTGCTGAAAAGATTAGCAATAACGTCACAAATGTACAAGAGTACAAGAAAAGATGGCCTGAGGGCCACACACCCATTAGCAGGACTTCACCCTTTCCAGTCCCAAAATTGCAAAGATCAAAGACAGCCCCACAGTTCTGTGTTCCATGTTGGTGATGGTTATGCAACTTGCCAGGGAATTTCCTCCCACAAGTGCCTTCATCAGAGTATGGAATTCCTGGAACTGCTCCTCTGCTGCAGCAGCTCCCTGCTGTGTCTTGGGGATTCAGGACAAGGACATGGGCATGGGGTGTGTAGTGTCTTTGACAGTTATACTGCTTGTCTCCGGGTGTCCTGTCCCAAGCAGAGTGGAAGGAGTCAGAACTTGGCAGGATGAAGACCTTATCATCCTTGTCCCTCACCACTGTAGACTCCGATTTCACTTTAACCAGCTCTTTTGAAAGCTGGGTCACAGAGACTCAGAAAATAGGCAGCAGTGGATTGGCTTAATGTGGAATAATGGGAGCACATGTTGTAACTGAACTCTTAAATCCTGAAAATCAACAAGGACTTGCACAAGTCCAGAGTTTCATTAACACTGAGATGCCCAAGATCCAAGGAGGAGCATGAATTCCTGTGAGAGAGACCAGGAGGGATAATCAGTGTGAGCCCAGGCACCAAGCTCCCTGCAGGGACCCTGACAGCAAGCAAGGCGTGGTCAGGACTGAGCTGAGCACTGGATGGGCTCCAGATGCAGGTGTGTTGGACTGTAGGACGGTAGTTATTTTTAGTATCTGTGGTTCCAACTTCTTTCAGTGGAACTCCTTTAGATATATTTTGCTGTGTCTTAAGGATTAACATTGTTTTTTCTCCATTTCTGGACATCATACTTTCTAGTCACCTCTTAAATTGTTTAGGTGTTTTCCAACTTATTAAAGTTAGTAGAGCCAGGGATTTAGCTCAGTGGCCTAAGCACCTGCACGGCAGGTGCAAGATTGTGAGTTCAATCCCCAGTATAAAAAAATAATTAAAGTTAGTACACATTAAGCCTTTTTCTATTTTTCAAGATGCATCAACTCCTGATAGCTGACAACTGAGGAAAGAGGGCTGCGTAGATTTTCAGTAATGTGCAAATCTTCCTTGAGGCAGCAGGAAGGGCCTGGAATGGATCAGTGTGATAACGCTTAGTGTGAACACAGATTTCAGCCAAGCTCTTACAGCCTGACTAAGCATCAGCAGAGACCCTCCCAGAGCCACGTTTCCTTAGCACTAAGCACCCTGAGAACTGAGGACATGGCTTTGCATTACTGTAATAGACACGGTGGGGAATCTCAGTGCGAGTTCAGGTGCAAACCTCCCTGCAGTGCGCTCTAATCACTAAGGTGGCTCAGGATGTGCTGAGCTCTGGGTCTGATCCAGGAGCAGAATTCTCCCTCTGGATCCAGGGTCTTCCCAGCCCCTCCTGTCATGGTGGAGGTCAGAGTGTGGATGGAGAAGTGGGATCATCACGGGGCAGACTCCCAACTCTTTCTGAACACATTCACTGAACAGGCCAGATGGACACACAGATCAGAAGACGGAGAGGAGGAAGCAGGGCCGTAGGTGTGGAGCGCTCTCCCCTCCTGAGGTACCTGTGTCCCTGTCCCGTGTGATAGTGCGCGGCACCGAGACTTGCAGTGAAGCCCAAGTCTCAGACAAGCTGTTGTCCCGAGCTGTGCAGGAGACACAGAAGGAGCTGTGGTCCCGGGTGTCACTCAGAATGACCAGCACAGTCCTCCTTCTTGTCACCATTAGAATGAGAAACGTTCTCTGAGCTGCACGCTCATTACAGACCACATCAGTATAGCAGGACAAGGAGCCAACCCATGCCCCTCAGCAGGCGGATGGGGAAATGAGTCCTTATGGAGCAAGCACTAAGCCCCAAATGTCCTTTCATGCACAATGTTGCCGGGTCTAGGGAGGTAATAGTAAATGAAGTAAACTCAGAATGACACAAAATGCACTTTTTCACAGATAGGATCTATACATTTTGTTCTCCAAGAATTATGGAGTAAAATCAACATTTGTAGGGGCACTGGCTAGTGTTAGGCAAAGGAAGTAAAATTCCCAGAAGGCAGAAGTAGATTCCAAGATGCACGGCACAGCACGGTGCCTCTATTAAATCGCTGTATATTTGATTCTTGAGCCTGGGCTAAGAGAATAGATTTTACATTTACTTAGCAGGATAAATATGAAATGATACAATGTTACTTTATTGCTATATTGGAAGTTAAAACTAGTGTGTTTGCATGTAAGCCCTTTTACTATTTTATTATTTTTTTGGGATAATGTCTCTTTAAGACGCTGTGTTGCATAGGATAAGTTGGACCTTGGCGTTCTTCTGTTTCAGTCTCAAAGAGTTCACATTGTATCATACGCCACCACACCAACCATGCTGCATGTTTTAAGTGATTAGATTTAGTCATTCCACAGTATGTACATGTTTGAAAATATCAAAATGTTTTACAGAGATTTCAAATGTCATGGTTTCTTTCTTACTACAGTGTTAGCATTTTATTACTATACATATCACGTGTTGAAATGCTGCACAAAATTATTCCATGTTGTGCGTAATTTATGCCCACACATGTATCCTTGGAATAAAAATACAATAAATGGTAAAAATCATATCGATGTTGGCTGAGGTATCTGTAAATATAATTCCTAGCTATTCATAACAGCAGTGTTACTGTTCTCATACTTAATGATAAATTTCATCTAAACTCATTCAAGAGATTGGGTGTGTTTCATTTTCCACTGACAAGATGCAACATCATTAGATAACATTAGGACTATATTATGTTATTAGTCAGTACTGCAATGCATATTACATTAGTAGATGTCATATTTACATTGTAACAATTATAATAACACTGTGATTGACATTGTCTTGTTTCTTCCTAGTTATCGATAGAATTTTAAGGTAATATCTTATAAAACTTCACTCTGAGATGGATGTTAGTATCACAGCCATTGAATTCATTGGAGCAGACAAACACGACACAGAGCACCTGGGGAACATGTTGGAGCTCACAGGGCTGTCGGGTGCAGGCCTGGGTGACCAGTGCAGGTCTGAGTCAAACATAGTTCTGTCTAGAGTGCCTGGATTAACCACCTGTGTACGTAGATTTCTCCACAGCGGTTTTGATGTCGCTCAATTCCCTCTTTCCAGTGTCTTACTAATCAGCTGAAGGACCCGCCATCCCTGGAATAAGCTGAATACATAGAGCACTTCATGCTCAGGGTTACATCTTTGGATTCAATACTATGGATTTTGCTCTTCATCTCAGTGAGTCCTGACTCCTTGGATAGGTTCAGCAAAAGGCAGACTGCTGGGACTGCAGGGACTGTGTTTGGCTTCTTCCTGGAGGAAGAGACTTCCTGTGAGACACAACCATCACTTAAGCATGGGGTTCTCTCTGGGTTCACTGGTAAACAGCCTGCAGAGACAGCAACCCAAATTGTGGCACTGTATCTCCGCAAGACAGCAACTGTTCATGAGCAGAGTAGTAGACAACCTTAGCAGGCCTGCCCTGAGAGCAGCCTCCTCGGGCTCGCAGCCATCCAAGCAGTCTCCGAGGGTCTGCACCCAGCTAGGAACTGCTGGGGTAAGCTGGTTACAGTTTTAGCCCCAGGCATGTCTGGTGTGACTCAAAAATGGCTTCAGGCAAACTGCTCTCCTATGGGAGGATTAAGTCCTCTGCACTCACTGCCAGCCAGCACAGTCCTCCGCACCCGCTGCTCTCCTCCACCGAGGAATGGTTCCGCAGAGGCCCCGGGGTTGCCAGCCGCCACCAACTCCGTGACTGTGCACCGCTGGGCTCCAACAGCTCCCCTCACGCAGTGAGTCCGGCCCCGGGTGAAGGCTCCGCCAGCTACCACCTTCTTAATTGAATTTTTTTCTTTTTGCTCTCTCTATGGGGTTCGATTCAGACTTCAGGCTCTTCCTGGGTCCAAGGAACCCATCTCCTCCTTTTTGTCTTCCTCAAGATGCTGTGTTCCCACGTCTAGATGGTGTCTCTCAGAGAGGCTGTTTTCCCTGCATCCTACTACTCCGCCATCTCTTTGGAAGTCAAAACAACACATTTTAATGAGTTAACGAAAGAAATAAAATTACAGGTTAAATATTCACAAAGAAACCTGGAGATACAGCACTGGGGACTTTGCCTACCCTCCAATCTCCTAAAATGTGTGTCCAGTGACAGCTCAAATAGAGATAAATAGTATGGTTTTGAGGAACCCGGAAATGTCAGAACTCTCTCAGAAGTAAAGAACACATAATTCCTTGAAAGCCCATATTTTTTCCACAGATTCGGGGGATGCAATAGCCAGTGAAAGAAGTTTGAACAAAGGCAGCAAATTTTGCTACTTGAGAGAACTGTCTGGTCTCTAAGATTGACAGTTGTGTTGCTCAGGAAGCCTTTGAGAGAGACTCAGCACCTTGTGCAGGTGCAGCTGTACCTGTAGAGGCTGTGAATATGAGCTTTCCAGTGCATCCAGAGAGCACTGCACTCAGCTACTTAACCCTGACACAGCCTGCTCTCCTACAAGTTAGGACATCCAGAGTCACAGGGGAGCCCTGTATCCTGCTGCACAAGGAGCTGGAGGCACAGAGTGAAGGGAACACATAAGGGGAGATGGTGGGTGACTGGAGGACAGGAGAGGTCCAGGATGAGGTCACATCATGCCCCTGTGGGTCACACAGGTCACCTCCAGAAGCCCCTGGGACCTCAAGGGGAAAATTAAAAAAGATCACACAAGGTTTCGACAGGAGAAATTGAGCCCTGTTCACTGAGAAATGGTCGGAGACCGTGGTCCAGACAGAAGACGCTCAGGGATGGACTTTTCTAGAAAATCGTCCTACTTGGAGAAAACTATTCTAACTACAGAACAACCACCCATCCCTCAAGTATGATGCCAAGGTGACAAAATAGTTTGTAAGAGAAATATGTGGAAGGAAGTGGACCATCTCATAAAAAGGAGCAGAGAACCAGGAATACAGTTCAGTGGCACAGTGAGTTAGGTACCTGAACTAAATTCCTCATAATGAAAAACAAAATAGGAGTAGTTGCCAGGGTAAAAAGAGCCAAATCCCTGGACTTTCCTTGTGATTGTTAGAGGAAAAGAAAATCATAGAGAATACGGAATCTCGCATTGTCAGGCACAGAGTGTGAGGAGCGAGGATTAGAGCTGAAGGAGCTGCAGGCACCAGGTTCATCTGAGAGAACTCAGTGAAGCTGCAGACAGCAGAGCAGAGAGCAGAGAGGACAGGACAGCCCTGAGCAGCCTCTGCCTCCACTGCCTTCCATACTATGCTCACAGAACAACAGAATACAAATGATCACAGCACAGAACTTTATTGAGCTGCTAAGAATAATGTAGGACAAGCAGAACTGTGAAAAATCCTGAGCAGCTTTGGTGAAACTTTAGCAAGTGTATTGTTTTTCTTTAAAAACAAAAGATGTTAGTGTATGAGTGAATGAATGAGTTGTTTTTATTTAATTTGTTGTTGTTGTTGTTTTTCCTAAACTAAAACCTCAGTATTGACCTGTGGTGGATTGATAGCTGATGTTCAACTTGTAACACCCAACTGAACTGAATTAGCATGGTGCTGGGTGTGGAAGTCCCACCTGAGGTTGTTGCCAACAACATAGGGAAGGAGAACTGGAGAGGAAGATGTGGTGTTACTGGTTCTCCTGTTGCCATGGGTTCTCCTGTGGAGTCTGTTGAGCTTCTTTCCTGATATGCAGTTTGCTGTTCTCATAGTCAGAGAAGCTCAGGACCTTGTTCTCACTGAGAATGACTGTGGGTCACTTTGGGGGAGCTCTGGTCCTTACTTTGAGCATTGTTTCCTGGCTCTGGAGGGGAAGATGTGTGCTGTTCAAACTCCAGGTGAAGCTTGTCTTGCTGGCTTCCTGATATGGACTTGACGGTTCTGAATGTCAGGGGAACTCAGGACCTTTTTTTCACTGAGAATTACTGGCAAGGGGAGCTCTGGTCCTTAGTTTGAACTTACTTCCTGGCTCCAGTGCAGATCCCTCAGCTTGCTGGCACAGATCCTTCATCCCACTGGCACAGACTTTCCAGTTTTCATTGCTGACCTCTGGGCCTTCCTAGCACAAATCTGTTATACAGACCTGCATGAGACATTCTCTTGTCTCAAGGCCTCCAGCTAGACTTATGAGAGGCATTGTCATAGATTTTAGGTCTTCAACTGGAGTCATGAAGGACATTACCATGGAATCCAGGCCCTCAGATGGATTCTTTGTGTCTTTTGTTTGTGTACAGATTTCCTATACATTTGTGTGTTTTTCTTTTTGCGTGACTATTATAAAATCATTCTATAAATTATGCATTATGTGTTAAACTATTTTCCTTGCAATTCTGGCTGCAACCCAAGGTTTGATTGCAGTGCTGACACTTTGCAATAAATAATTGTTTTGGGTTGCAGTGGCGAGTGATCTGTGAAATATCATCCATCCCTGGCTCAGGTTACGTTTGGACCTTAAATCATCACTCTAGATCATGTATGGAAGATCTGACTCCCAATACAGGAATATTAAAATGTGGAACCTAGAGCACTGAATACATCCCGAGGACTCCACGAGTTTAATGGGTTATCCATTGATGAGGTCAGAGGTGAATGGACTATTAGAAGGTGGAGCCTGGGTGAGGAAGTGGTTGAGGTGGGGGTGTCCTTGAAGCTGCTGACTTGGTGAGCAGCACTGTTCCCACTCCTTGCTGGTGCAAACCCAAGATGGTAAAACTACATGGAAGTCACTGTGCCAGCCTTTCCAAAGCCAGGCACCATCGTAAAATACAGCCGCGTGACCCACTCTGGATCTCTGTGAGGTGTGAAGAAGGGGGAGGGGAGCCTGGGTGAGGTTGATCAGCAGTTGCTGAGGGGCAGTTCCATATGTACGGGAGCTCTGGGGTGCTGCTGCCCAGTGGGGCGACTGTAGATAACAGCACTGTATGGTGTATTTCACAAATACAGCAGAAGCGAATTTAATGATTTCAGCAACAAAAAATGGTAAATTCTTAACTAAGAACAGATGTTTACTCTGATTTAATCCCTATATAACTTATACATGTATTGAAACTTCACATAGTATTCCAAATATGCTTGATTTTAATGCTTTAAATTTCAGTTTAAGTGGAATTCAAACAACTAGAAACAAATTAGCTTGATAATTTTTACAACTTTTTCAATCATTGCTGCAATATACTGAAAATAAAATATGTCATTCGACATGTGAATGGATAAATGATGGAACAGACAAAGCATGGAAAACCATTTAAAATGATTCCTTATAGTTAAAAAAAACATTGTTTTTATTTTCTCTGGAATGCCTAACTAGAACTACTGGAGTTTTATTCCAAATTTTAACCTCAGTAACGTTGTCACATAGTCATTTCTTCCTAACTGGACAATCTTTCTAACTGCATGGTCTCTTAAAGTAGGAATGGATATAGATTTCTGTATCTCAGTATTTTTACAGACAAGGACTACTCCAGTCCACTGCTCCCTCCATGCTTTTTTATTTTAAAGACAGTAAAACCCAATAAAACAAAACTGGAAAAAGCCATGTCAAAACAAACAGGAATATTGGTACAGAGCTTGAAAGCAGGATACTAGGAAAACAACAATAGCTACTATAGTATATCTTGTTATCTTCATAATAGTTGTCCATTTCATCAGGCAAGCAAAATCAAACCAAAAACAAAACAGAATATAACCAATCAAATCGAATATTGAATAAAGGAAAAAAGATTCCTTCATTTTTTTGTCAGCTCACTTTTTATTCTATTATTCTCCAGAGTAAGTGGGAAGACTTCCTCCACAGGTCCTAACTCTAGCACTGTGTCCACAGTTTAAAAGAGTCACAAACCGCCAATGAGAGAATCTGAATATTGTGAGAACTTCTCTTGTGGAGCCATCATGAAGGCAGCTGGCCTTTTTAATTGGACACCCATAGTCCAGGAAATAACACAGATTTTAATTCCTCTGTGGGTCAGGTGGACTAAGAGCCATTTTGCCTGACTGCACCTCCAAGTGCTCCCCATCATGGGCTCCTTCATGTGATGACTGTGAAGGCATCCACTTATAATTGAGGATGCTCCACCCCCATATTGATGTCTTTAAATTAATCATGCAGGTGCAAATCCTTTACCCCAGACACTGTTATTTACAGAGTCCACGGAAAATAACAGATGAAAATGTGGTCCTCGCTTATGCCCCATTACCCAGGAAGATCAGTGCCTCAGCTACCACTGTGGATTCTGGGGATGGCTCCTCTCTTCTGTGGAGTGAAATGTGTGAAATCAAACTTCCTGGATGGCACAGCTTCTGGACACCCATCTCTTTTCAATTTTGGGTGACTGCAAATCTTTTCTTTGGAAACACAATCATGTCTTACCTCTCCTTAAAATTATAAATATACTCTAATAAATTCATTCTTCATGTTCAGATGAATGAGCTTACATGGGGCACAAATTGAGTGTAGACAAGGGTCAAATTTAAGACTATATAATTATTTCAGCAACCCTGAAATATAAATGGAAAAAAAAAAGAACAAGAAGCATCAATTTCAGCTCAGTATTCCTGAGGCATTCATGAAAACATGCAGCATTAATGGCCATGAAATTCAGTGTCTGACTCTGCCCTTCCTTTTCCTCCCTCAGGCTCCTCTCTGAATCTGGAGAATCCAGCTCATTCAATATCCCCATCACTGTGACTCTGATTCATGTTTTCTACTGTTGACATCTGACATCCATAGCAAGAGAGAGCAATGGAAACAGCAAGCTCTAACTGTGTACCTGCTGCAGAAATACATGACATGGAGAATGATCATAATTTATAAAGTAAGTTTAAATGACTACATTTCACTTTATAAAGAACCTCAGGATGGACAGACACAGGTGCTGCCTCTCCATGTGCTGCCCCAGCACTGCCTGCTCTGTGCACAGTCTCCTGGGTGGTGAGGCCGTCTGTGCTGGAGGAAGTCCCAAGGACCCGCGTGGTGGACTCTCCCAGGTCATGGGCACAGTGAGGCTGTGAGGGACCCTGCTGTCAGTCAGTCACGGCCCTGCATCCAGCCCAGCTGCCAATACCCATGCCTCCACCCCGGGGGGAACAGAAGGAAGTCAGAGGTGCAGGCTTGTCCATCATCCAGTCTGACTGGGTGTGAGGATAATGTAACTTCTCTCTGAATTATTCCTGTGAGGTCACACACACACACACACACACACATGCAGAGACACTGAGTAGCAGGTCCCTGTTCACACAGGAACTGACGACGCCTTGTCCATTGTCCCACTATTAGACCCCATCCATCCCTCTCTGTACCCGTCACAGAAAGAACAGGGCTGAACTTGCAGGAATAGACTTACTACGTCTCTATATACACAGCCATATGGGAGGAGTGGATGTTTGTCCTGGTCACCTCTTGTCTTGCAGGACAGGAAGCACAGGAAGGGCCTCTCAGTTTTGATGTCCTCCAAGCACAGGGCTCATGTCAGCCTTCGTGTCCTGAGACCCTGGTCCTGAGTGGGCAGGCGTGTTACACAGGGGTCAGACATGGAAACCACCTATGAGTGACCATGAGTAGCTCATCACAGACATGCTCCCCGAGAGACGTGAGTCCTCAAATCAGGGTCAGGACTTGGAGGAGGGAATGAAAATCTTCATCTCCTCCTCTGCTGATTGAAAAGCCCAGCAGGACCTGGATCTGAACTCCTGTGCCCAAAATGGAGAGCGCATGTTCCCTGCTCCTGCTGCTGACTGTCCCTGCCTGTGAGTGTTTGGTTGAGGCCCTCAGGGATACAAATCTTCCTGTGCTCCCCTGAACTAGCTTTACCTTCTTTTCTTTCTCTACAGGGTTCCTGTCCCAGGTCACACTGAAGGAGTCTGGCCTGACTGGTGACCCCCACCCAGACCTCATGCTGACCTGTGTCTTTTCTGGCTTCTCACTGAGCATATGTGGTATCTATGTAGCCTGGATCTGTCAGCCTCCAGGGAAGAATCTGGTGTGGGTTGCAACCATATATTGGGATGATGACAATTTGAATGATCATAAATATTACAGCCCAGCCCTGAGGAGCCATCTCCTCATGGTGTACTTCTAAAAACAATTTTAATTTTATTTGTACATGTTTGCTATTCATAAACTTTACAAATATTTGGAAATGGTTACATGGACATATCACAGCATGTTTCTTTCCTTTTTAACCTCCTCCTTCTTCCCTCCCCATGATGCACCTTTATAAACAGAAAATAGCATCTGTCTTGTATGGACAACTAAGAAGACCATGTAGAACTGAAGAGGTAACAGGCACACAGGGCCTCCAGTTTCTGGGGACAAGAGGACCCCCGGAGGCTGACGGGAAGGCCCTCTCCACACTTCCCTGGTGTACACAGTGGGAGGGAACCGAGCTGAGAGCAGCCTGAGATCTTGCACAGCGGGATCCTGAGGCCAAGTGTCTGTGCTCTTGTGCAGTCATATGTGGCTGTGTCTGCAGCGTCTACGCTGGTCACCGTGAGAAGCACCTGGTAGCTGGAGGGCCCTGAATCCAGAGATGGCTCATAGTCTGGGCCCTGAATCCAGAGAGCCACAGTGTACAAATCTGCACCACCTGGACCTTTCCTGAGCTGCTGGTTATAAGGCAGGACAACCATAGCTGTGAAAAAGCCTAGGCAGTGCTGCTGAGCCAATTGCATGGTGCTAATTGTTTTTCTCTTAAAACCAAAGATATCAATGTATGATTAGTTTTTTTTTTTTTCCTAAACTAAAGCCTCAGTATTCAGGTTTAATTGCAGTCCTAGCACTCTGCAACAGAGCACAGTGCATTTTGTTTTTTTTCTCAACGAAACTGGTTCTTCAGTCAGTTTGGGGCTCCTTTTCACGGGAGTCCCCTGACTTCCACATGAAGATGTCATCTCTGTTCCTTGTCTTCATTCATCTCTCTAACCCGGGCTTACTGGCCTGACCCTGACAAATGGCTGCAGAGTAGGGATAGAAGCTCCTGTTATGGTGAGGGAGGAAGTCAAAGGGATTTGAAAATGGAAGGAACGATCTTGGTAAGTGGATCATCAAACGGGGACTTTCCTTTCCTTTTGAATTTTTTCAGTCTGCTAATGAAATGGCAGTCATTAAGGAATGAGTAAAAGTGTGACATTAAGGTTTTGCATCAGCTGTTAAAAGTGGATGCTTTTAGAACTTGTCCTTGAACACAATCCATGGTTTCCCTTCCATAGCAATTTAGAATCAGAAATAGGGATAAATTTGGGAAAAATCTGAGGAGAACTCAAGGAAAAGTAAGAAGTAGCCATCTCGGTGACATGGGGCTATTGAAGCCACCCTGATCACTATGAGTCAGGATGAGGAAAAAAGGCGACAAACCCTTTGTGGAGTCTTTGTGAGTCCATGCTCAAACATTTGTAGTGATGGCTGAATCTCCACCATCTCCACCACACCTCCTGCAGCTCAGACGGCGCTCTCTGAATCCTTAAAGGAAGCAGTGCTCCAAGGAAAAATATCAGCTTACCCAGTACAAATTCAAAGTGGGTCAGAAGGGAGGCAATCTTTCATCAGGTTATGATCCTTATATTACAGGGCCACCATTCCTTGTGAGGAATTTGAATGCTTGCTTTAACAGTCTGTGCAATTACAATGGGCACTGGCTGATTTTATGGAGAAATCCTTGGATTTGGCTACGTTACATCTTTTTCCAATTTTTTTTTTTTTTGTCTTTTTGAGACAGAGTATTGCTATGCAGTTCAGGCTGGCATTGAGCTTACTTTGCATGCTTGAGCTTCCCAAGTGCTGGTATTACAGGTGTACACCACCACAGCAGGCTTATTGCAATTTTTAACTGTGATTCATTTCAGTTTTCAAAGGTTGTTCATCTTGAATCAATTCCACATTCAGATTCCATTGTTACTGATGGCTCTGGCCACGCTAAAAGGCTGTCATAGTATCAGGCTCCCTTCAGCCAAGGAGGCAAACATTTTCTTGCACCAAAAGGCTGAATTATGCACTATCGTCTGCCTTCACAAACAACACATGATTGATGAGGAACTCAATTTAAAACAATTATTGTGCCTTTTAAATTCTTAAACTACTAACTTGCACTATTCTCAGCATTCTGCTGGTATTAATATGAGAGCACTGACACCAGTTTACTTGGATGTCTGTTGGCAGACAGTCAAATATAAAATGTAACTTTATGAGACTGTCCAAGTGATCACAGAAAGATTTTCATAAAAAGTTTAGAGCAAGTAGGATGAAGAAAAACATACAAAGAAGGCTTTAAGTATCAGAGATATACTTTTATTGTGAGAGGATTTTCTATGATAAAAGATTTGCAGCCTTCAGGTCTAGAAACTTGATTCATTATGAAAATGTGAGATTTAAGGGTGAGGGATGCACGAGGGAAGGCAGAACGTCCGTGGGCCACGAGGAGTCCAGGCATCTCCAGACAGCAGCACAGAGTTCTGATTTTCCAGAGCCAAGAATGGGCTGTGAAGGGGACACATGGTCCCTTAGACTCCCCCAAGTCAGGATACCTCAGGGGTCTAGGGAACAAGGCCCAGAGGTTGTCCATGAAGACCACATCCAGGAATGAATTAGTAATTTTTGAAAGACAGTCATAGAGATGAGCACAGGGGTTGCAACAAGAAGAAAAAAGTTTAGCTATTTTTTGAAATATTTTTCTCTGCCTCCAGTAACAACCCGACAGATACACAACTCTCGGCCCCCTGCAAACCCTCCTGTGGGAAGACAGACATTAGTGAATACATTTCAGGTCAGAAAGTGTCCAGAACTTAAATACTCTAATGTTAAAGATTTACACATGAACTCTGCTCCAAACCAACAAATCCTTCCTCATGTTCAATTCCACTTTGTGTGGAAGTATCAACACTACAGAAGATAAAGAAAAGTATCACTGTTGTCAGGAGTCAGCTCTGATCATCCTAAGAAATCCCTCTCCCTGGGAAGGACACAGCACCCCGCCCTCTGCCCCACTCTTATACCCGCAGGGCCTCCCCCATGCAAAGCAGCTCCCAGGCTCAGCATGAAAAGCCAGTTCTGGCTGAGCAGCCCCAGTCTCCGCCCACAGGAGCCCTCACTCAGCATGGAGGTCCTGGCTCTGCTCCTCTGCCTGCTGGCAGCTCCCTGCTGTGAGTGTCTCTGAGGTTCAGGAGAGGGACCTGGGCGCAGGGAGCCGGGTGGGTGTGACTGACGGTGATGCTTCTTGTCCCCAGGTGTCCTGTCCCAGGTGCAGCTGCGGGAGTCGGGACCCGGCCTGGTGAAGCCTTCAGAGACCCTGTCCCTCACCTGCACCGTCTCTGGATTCTCTTTAACCAGTTATGGTGTACACTGGGTCCGACAGGCTCCAGGGAAGGGGCTGGAGTGGATTGGTGTTATATGGAGTAATGGAAACACAGAGTATAACTCAGCCCTTCAGTCTCGAGTGGGCATCAGCAGGGACACCTCCAAGAGCCAAGTCTCACTCAAACTGAGCAGCCTGAGAGCCGAGGACACGGCCGTGTATTACTGTGCGAGACACACAGTGAGGCGACCTCAGTGTGAGCCCAGACACAAACCTCCCTGCAGGGGCGCTCAGGACCAGCAGGGGGCGCACAGGATACACTGAGCTCTTGTCAGGCCAAGGACCAGGTGCAGTTTCCAGGGGATGGTTTCCTGTTATAATCCGTGGTTTTCTCTTCCTGTTCCCAGTTTTACTAAAGACTCTGTGCAACGTTGGCTTCTACAGTCTTTGATTTTTCTTTAAAAGTGGTTGCATTTTTTGTAATTCAATTTCTGTTTATTAGAGTATAGTTGCAGTGCACGCAGTTTACATCCATCGTGTGTAGTGGGTGCCTGTATACAACACAGCTTCATCATTTCACTCACTTTCCTCTCCCTTCTGCATGCTTCCCTCTCTCTGAATCTCGTTTCCCTATTTGGTCTCACGTTGATATTGATCTTATCTCATGTTTATGACATATAATTATTACATTCATTTAGGCTGTTAGGGTCATGGACATGACATCCCTATATACTACATATTTTCTCCTCCTGTCTCCCACTTTTCAAACGTGTGTTCTCTTAGACTCCTTCCCATTTAGAAGAGATCTATGCCCTGGTTTCCTTCTATCCCTCCTTTATTGTGCTTTTTTTGTACCTTGCCTAACTCAAATGAGAAGTCCCATATGGTATTTAAACTTGTCTGTTAGTTTATTTTACTCAATATTATATTTTCCAGGTGCATCAATGTCCTACGAAGGTCTCAGATGTGTCCTTCTGAGCAGCAGTCCTTTAAGTATAGACAGCGTATCCTTAGCTCTCTGGGGAAGATATCTAAAAGGATAATAGCTGTGTCATATGGAATTTCTCATTTTTATTCTTTGAGGAATTTTCACACTAAGTTCCGTAGTATTTGTACTCATTTACATTTTCACAAACAGTGTGAGTGTGACCCTATTTGGCTGTGGCCAGGCCAGAATTTGGCATCCTTGAGTTTCTTATGATTGCCATTCTTTCTGGTATAAGATGGAATCTTAGCATTGTTTTAATTTGCATTTCTCTAAAGGCCAGTAATGTTCAAATTTTTTTCTTATATTTGTTGGCTACTTGTATTTCTTTCTCCAAGAGACGCACAAAGTGTCTTGGATTCCCATTTCTTGACTGCATCTCTTATTTATTGATCTATTTCTTTTTGATTTTTTTTGCCATTTTTTTCACTTTTTCATGTATTATAGATAGCATTCCTCTGTCTAAGCCATATCTGGAGAAATGTTTTCCCATTCTGCACTTTGTCTCCTTACTCTGCCAATGTTTCTATGCTGTGCAGCAGCTTTTTGACTTGCTGTATGCTTGTTTTTTCTTGTAGGTATTTATTGCACAGTTGTGGAAAATTTTACAAAAATTTTGTAGGAAATCTCTCTTACACAAATGGCCTCAAA
>RJWM01035927.1:0-18563 GCA_004363535.1 Dasyprocta punctata | reverse complement strand
CTTTGGGTCGCAAGGTATCAGCATTTGGCTTTGACCTTGAGTGGTCCTTCAGACCAACACTTTGTCCCTGGACACATATTTTGGTCTAGGGAGCCCACTGGTGTAAGCCCAGTGTCTCATAGTGTCCCTGATATGGCCGATTCCAGACTTGTCCCTGAGGGAGACCACTTTCTCATTGTGGGCCTGGCCAGCAACCCGGTGAAGCAATGATGGACCCAAAGCCCTCAGTGAGGTGGGTGACTGCCAGGACTCTTGACTTGTGACTTGCCTGGAATTCTGAATTTATATGGTACTAAGAGGGGCCTTATTATTGCCACTATCATTGCTTTTTATGGTCCAGTCTGGACACCAGGGTCCCTGAATAAAAACTATTTTGGAGGGAAACCTGAGCTGGTGGGTAGGGTGCTGCCTTAGTCCACTACAACAAACAGACTTCACTGCCTGTAGCATACCCACACGTATTGCACCACAATTCTTAAGAGATAAAATTTAAAAACGGCATTGATATCTGTCTTGGTTACTTTTCACTCATTGCTGGGACAAAACACACGACACCCAAAATTAGGGAAGGATAGGTTTATTTAGCTCACAGTTTTTGGAGGTTTCAGTCCATAATCAGCTGGCTCTAAGGCAGGGTGGCATGGCACTGGGGCAACACTTCAAGGCAGCAGCTAAGCAAAAGCAGCCAGAGCAAAAAAGGGGCAAGAGCAAGCCTCTATTTCTCCTTTATATTGTACACAGGACACGCCCGCCCCAGGGCTGGTGTAGCCTTCACAAATCTCCTTGCCTTCCTTTGCACAGGATGAGGATATTTACAAAGTAAGAACCCTGGCTCCCTGCTGAGTCTCTCAGTTAAACTTCTAACTTTCTCAAATTGACACAATGAACAGGTAGCTGCTTGTGCTCTACACCCCAGGATATAGAGCTGCTGAGTTACTTAATTAAGCATCTACACTTCTCAAGTTGACACAATGTATAAACCATAGAAATATCCAAATGAAAGGAGGAAAATATGTGGTACTTTTACTACCATTATGGAATACTGCTCTACCATAAAGAAGGAGGATCTCTAGTGACTTGTAGATAAATGCATGCTTTTTGAATTTATAATTTCAGTAAAATCAATCAAGTATGTATGGTTCAATATCATATGGTGTTTGTTTCATATGAAACCCAAAATATAAATAAAAGCAAAATAAAAGATACATGGTTGGAAATATGTTGTGTCCCTATGCAAACTCCCACCAAGAAATGAGACCCCAGCAGCACAGCAAGGTCCCAGATGGGGTACACATGCTGACTCAGGACAGGCGGGACTCCAACAACCCAGCAAGGCACTGGACAAGATACACATGATGGCAGATGGTTCCGGGGTAGAGGAACACTCCAAATCAGCAGTGAGAACAAAACCAACGGTTGGTAAATTTCATGAACTTGCTTTGTGCCCCAGCACACAGACATGCAGAGTACAAGGAGGTAGGTGGGGTCACCATTTTTATTAAAGGCTAGGGGAAGACTGCAGCAACAGAAGACCAACCCCAGCCCCAAAAGCCAGACGCTAAGATCAGCCCCACAACCGGGAAAATTCCTATTGCAAACTTGACATGAGTACACAACATATTTTCAGGATCCGACTTAGACCTACCTCAAACTGCAGACACCAGAGGAATTTTACTACCTTTCTCTTTCTCTGCTTGTTTGATTGGTGTTCCTTTTTCTGTCCAGTTGGGGTGTTCTCTTGTTGTTGTTATTGTTATTTGTTTTGTTTTACATTGTTTTTGTGGTTATTTTTGTTTTTCATTGTTTACCTCTATTTTTTTCTCTTTCATGACTTCGATATCTTACATTTCTTTTTGCTTTTCTCTACTTCTATCATTTATCTGTTTTCTCCAATATTTCCCTTGACTGTATGGTACTTTCATTGAAGTAAACATTATCTCTCCTTTTTCAGGTCCACTTTAATGCTTTTTTGCCTCCTCTTCCATTTTTCCCTCCTGTGTTTTCCAGTTACTTAAAACTTGGGTAATCATCTTTTGCCCTCCATCCTGTCTCCTACTGTATTTGACATCATTCATCTCTCTATCTTGTCTCCTCCATCCTTCTTAATCCTCCTCACAACAGAGTAAAACTACTCTATTTAGAAGAAAATTCTTGCATATAATTTCCTACTATAGTTTGGATTTTGTTATATAACTGTAAAATTTGGTCCTATGATTAAAGTTATCAAGTTGATAGTTACCACAATTTGTCAGTAGCAAGGCTGTGCTTGAATTTATAGTTATTCCTAACTGTACTATAATAGCCAGGATGTTATACCTGTTCTAATCATTTTTCCTCCCTTGTATGACAACACCATAATTGGATGGGGTCATAACCACCAAACTCTTGGTGCTGAGGCAAAAACAGAAATTGTCACCCTCAATACATTGGGAAGATAGGTTCTTGGAATAGACACAAAGACCAAGAACCACCTACATCTAGAAAACATCCCTGAGGAACATGCATTTCCTAGGGAAGCCTCAATACTACAGATAATGCTATCATGCACAAGAAATATATAAGCATCAACACAGAAAACAAAATAAAATAAAAATATGAAAATACAAAATGACAAGACACAGAAGCAAAATGTAACCCAGGACCCTAAGCCTACCCAGGACAAGTTCAGAGCATAATGAGATAAAAGAAATCAGAAGTCAACCACTGGAACTTTCTGAAATGATAGCCACAAAAGTGAAAAAATGAATGGAAGAGGCTATGCAAATGATAGTCTCTAAGTCACAAAAAATAATGTTCATCAAAATGGAACACACAATAGAAAATACAGGTTTAAAAAAATGGAAGAGCTCAGTAAATTCATGGAAACTATAAATGCCCAACATAGGAAAAAATGGAATCCATGAAACATATTCAAACAAAAATCCTGAATACTAAAAATGTCCATTGAACGTGTACACAACAGATTAAATGAAAGTGAAGACAGAATATCAGATCTAAAATAGAGGATTGAGGCTAACAGCCATGAAAGAAACCTATTTTCAAAATAGCAAAATACCATGAAAAATCAAACCAACAGCTACAAGACGAAGCCACAAAGAACAATATCAGATTGATTGCAATCACTGAGAAAACTGGAGACTGCATAAAACCATATAAAAACCACTTCACAGAAATATTGGCAGAAAACTTTCAAACCTTGGGTAACAAAATTGACATACAAACAAATGAAGCATATAGAAATCCAAATAGCCATGACTAAAATAAATCTACACTAAGGCATATAATAACCAAGATTCTAGAAACTCAACAGAAGAACAAAATATTAAAAAGGACTACAGAAAACAAATCATGTCTTTTATATAAATCCAAAATATTAATAAAGAACAAAGTAAAACATACATAACAGGAAATGTGTTGTATACATTTACCAACAACCCATGAAGAATGTAATCTTTTTGAACTGCAAACATATACTAATAAAAAACATTTTAAACTAGTAAAATAAATTTTGAATAACAGCTGAAACCTAATTTGCTATTAGTGTGTAACATTAAAAACCAAAAGCCAGCTGAAATTTGAATGTTTCCCTTTCTATGATTGCATCAAGTGGACAGCTATTAGAATGGTTGCTACTGATTTTCCTAGCCTCCTTATATTTTATATGGTGATATGTATTGTGACATCTTATGCAGTGTATTCAGGTTCATGTAGTTAGCTTGGTACTGGAGATCTATCTCTATCTCTATCTATCTCTATCTCTATCTCTGTCTCTGTCCCTGTCTCTATCTCTATCTCTATCTCTATCCAAATTCATATCCATATCTATATCTGTATCTATCTATACACATATATCTACATCTATATATAGATGTATCTATATATAAATCTATATATCTAGATATGTATTAGAATATACTTAGATGAGATAGAGACAGAGATATAGACATATATTATATCGGTTCTGAACTTCCATTGTCATTTTCCTATGAGTGCTTGAAAAAGCAGCTTTTCACTGACTCCTAAAACAACAGCAACACTGGACTGTCAACTCAAAGACTCTAATATCTGCAGAGTTTATACTCTCTGTCAGGTGGTCACTGGCCCACTTCCTTGTGACCCCTGTGAGCTTGGGTTGCCATCACATTGTGAAGCCTCATTTAGGGGCAGTTATGGACTGGGATTGATTTACTTTGTCTTTGTCTCTATTGAAGGTGTGATGAGAGTCATTGTGGTGAATGATTCTGATCTTATTTTGTATGCTGTATTCCCCTCCCTCTTTCTGGCTCTGGTTTTTGCTGGTGGATTTTAATGCTTGGCATAAACGAGGAAGGCTCTAATATTAAAAGTATATTCAGTGAAATTTTCATTGCAAAGGCATTTTTCAAATATACTCATCTCTGCTGTACTGGCTTCTCTAGTGTTTACTGTGTGGACAAAGAAGACACTTTAGATAATTGTAAAGTGTTTCTTTTGTTTTTCAGGTGATTTCTCACTATGTAGATCAGGCTGCCTTAGAAACTGTGTAGCCCTGGCTCACCTGTAAATCCCAGGAATTCTCCTGCCTCAGCCTCCCAGAGTACTGGGATAACATGCATGGGTCATGGATTAAGTAATGTTTGGTAAAACATTTCTGTCTGCCAGGCTAAAGACAAATTATGCTACCTGTGCAGCATAGCTATAAAACACAGTACAAACATTTTTGTCTTTCTAAAAATGCAGAGTTTGCTCCTAATCACCTCCTCAGAAACATTTCCAGAAAAGCATTTCTGGGCCTCACTTTTATTTTATCTTCACATGTTTGGCGACTTGAGTTGAGTATCTATCTGGGTCCCCTTATCCCTCACGTGTAAACAGTAAGGCATGCATTACCGCTTTCGCTGCAGGTCACAAGAAGGTCAATGGCAGAGCTTCCACAGCAAGCCTTGTTCAATTCCTCCTCACTGCCCTCCTCTGCACGGGTTTTCCAGACCTGTCACTGAAGCTTTTGAGATCACCTCAGTTTACTCTCAAGAAGTTTCAGTCATGGTTCTTCCTATTAATGAAGGGTCTGCAGATAAAAGTTCATTCTTGTATTATGGGGAAAATGCTTAAGAGTTCTTGCATGCAGTTGTGTTACATTTGTATGATATGTGAAATTGTCTTAGGTCAGACCTCTGCGATTTGATTTAGAATCAATTTAAATATCTTCTTTAAATATAGGCAATGTATTTCAACAATATGGTAAGAAAGGTTTAATTTAGGCCTCAGAAATGATAAGATGTTCCTATATTTTAATGCAAAAATAGTTTTGTAACTTTCATGTCCTGTAGACCTACAACTTGCCCTTCTGTTTTGCAGCACATACTGTTGTATTCCTCTAATGTCAAGACTGAATTACATGAAGAGCATATATAATGCACGCTTTCATACCTTCTTTTAGAAAGAATCTTGGGTCTGTCTTGCTTTCTCTACAGCACTAAAGTTGAGAGCTTTTATGCTACATTTGAGTGTCTAGCTCTGGTTCTTCCATACTTGTTAGGTCAGTATCATTCCAGAATCCATACAAAACACACGAATTATCCTTATAGGTAAGAGATTTATCCTGTGATGAAAGTTATCAACATTTAAAGGTTTTAAAATAACAAAAATGGAATTTTCAATTTGTGTATAGCATAGGAACATATTACTGTATTAACAAAATACTAGAAGTAGGAAAATGGCTACTTCTTGGAAGAATATTAAGAATTTAAAAGCTATATATTATTTAAAAACACTGAATAATTCTATAGTTTGAAAAATATTCTTTGAACATTTTGTTGAATAATTGATATTTTTGCTTTACTATTGGTGTTACTTCTAATAAAATGCTTTCAGAAAAATTAGACAATAGAACTCAGTGACAAAATGCTAGGTTTATACTCCACTATCAAATGAGAGAGAGAGAGTCAGAGACAGAGAGACAGAGAGAGAAAGAGAGAGAGAGAGAGAGAGGGAGAGAGAGAGAATTAAAAAAAACAAAGAAGAGGAAGAAGAGGAGAATGTGGTGAAAGAGGAAAGGAGAATAAGAAAATGAGGAGGAAGATGAAGAGGGGATGAAGAAGAAGAGAAGCAGGAAAAGACAGAGAAAGAAATACAGGGAAAGTGGAAAAGATAGAAAGAAAGAAAGAAAGAAAGAAAGAAAGAAAGAAAGAAAGAAAGAAAGAAAGAAAAAGAAAGAAAGAAAGAGTCTCACAGGGAACCTTTTTAGGCACACTTCAGATTGTAAATGTCATGTGTGGGTGGCTCACATACCAGCAGAACCACTCTCTTTACGGAAGAGGAAACTGATGGATTGGAATGCGGGCAGAGGTTGTAGGGGAGGGCAGATACCTGTACAGGGCCCATACTATCTGCACAGAGGCCAGGCCTGTCTCAGACAACATAGCATCTTCTCTAGCTCTCTGTCCTTATCTCCATGGTAGTCTTTGTCCTTGATGAAACATGGTGATATCACATTATCCACTTTCCTCTGGTTTCCTTCTGCCTTCCGTCATCATCCATCCCCATGTTTGGGGAATTAAGAGAGGAGGATACACTCATGGAAGAATTTATATTCTAGGGATGACTAGTCTAAATCTGACATAGTGGGAATCCAAAGTCAGTATTAACCATGTTTTGGGTAGAGGTGCACCGAAGTATGACCCATCTCTGTCAACATGACCTATATCTGGAGGGAAAGACCCTTATTGAGATACTGGTTGTGTCCTTCCTTAGTGCGGGAGGTCTTGTGCAAGCTGGGTTCAAAGGAAAAGATTCTGTGCATGCCTTTCAACTCCAGCTGGGCTGTAAGAAGAAGGTGGACTCCATACTCTAGCTATGAGTCTCAGAATTATGGCCACTGGATGAGGACCATGGTGTAGTCCTCCAGGTCTTACCTGGGCGAACCCTCAAAGGTTGACAAGATAATGCAGGCTCCAGTTGGTACCCATACTCTTCCACCTTGCTGCTTTGATGAGGAGGGATTTGATGGTCCATAGTGCACAGAAAGGTGGCAATTGGAATGGTCCATACTACATGTGTGGCACCATGTATTGAGATATTCAATACTCCTATATTCTCTGGGTGCCTGTGAAGATTTATAGCCTGGGGCGTGAGCTGTTCCTGCAGGGACATCTCTGGAAATCTCATGCTGTCTCTAAGGACTGCATAACCACCTAGAGAACCTTCAAGAAACAACACGAAGTTTGGGATGAATTCCCTGCTCAGGAAATCTAGTACTGTGCTCCCTGAACTTTGTCTACAATTTGACTAGAAGCCAACACAACTGAGTAAGGATCAAAGCTAGGTTTTCTGTGGGTAGAAGCCAGGGAAACTCTGGTTGTTCTGATACCAGCACACAGTTGGACTCCTGGATGGAGATCCTTGTGGCCTGTCTTCCCAGGGATAGTAAGGATATAGCCAGGTAAAAATAGGTTCAAGTGTAGGGAGAAGATCCCTGCTGATTGCTGTGTTACATGTCAGAAATTTGGTCTAACCTCTAGTGTGGCTTCCAGAAGCACAGGAAAAATGCTATGTCCATCCATACCATGATGATTGCAAGGAACAGGGTCCACTTGGACAAAGAGGAATGAGGAGTAGAGCAGAGATCTGGGCACGCGGTCAAGGACAGTACTGAGAGCAACCACTGAAACCTAGGCCATAGGATGCCTGCACCCCTATGAACACTCATCATCAGGAATCTGGATCAGGGCAGGATGAGAATGTGAGCTTCTAGGGATAGTCCTTTGGGATTCAGAAATTAGGAGGGAGGGATGATAAACCCCTGGAATCCTACCTGCTATGGTTTGTGTCTAGATGTTCCTCCAAAGCCTCCTGCAGTCATGGAGGTGGCTGAATCTAGAGTTTGTGATTGATTAATTCTCTAGTGCTGGGATTACGGGTGTGAGTGCTACACCCACCCTAGGATGGGCAGCCTACATACAAATACAAAGGATAAAAAGCCTCTTCTCTCACACTCCTTCATTTTACTCTTGTTGCTTTTGCTGTCTTCTGCCGCCATGAAATGTTGCCTCTCTGCCACTTCACCTTGCCTTAGAGTAAGCTTATTTTGGTCTAATACCACCACAAACTGTGAGCTAATAAACCTTTCCTCCTTGAACTTTGTGTGTTGGGTATTTTGCCTCAGCAGTGAGAGAAAAGTAACCAAGACAGAATTTGGTACCTAAGAAGTAGAGTTATTGCTGTGACTATACCTGGCCATGTGGTTCAAGAGACTTTGAGAATGGTTTGTGAGAAGTGTTTGGAAAGGTTTGGAGATGTCGCCTGAAAGAGTAGCACTGGAACACCTTAGGTTGTTCTGCATGGGAGATTCTAGTCAGAGCTCAGAAGATCAGAAATTTGATAGAAATTTCTGCCTATAAAGTCAAGGCTCAGGAGGTTTCTGCTGCGAAGGACTGCACTGGGTGCTGGACTCCAGATGACATACGTTGTGGCTTAACAAAAAGTTTATCTGCATTTTGCATGTGTGCAAAGATTTTGACTGAGACTAAGGGTAGCAGACTAATTAAACTGGCAGAAAAAATTCAAGGCAGTTGAATGTTGGGGTAGTGCATGGATATTGTTGAGGGCTTTCAGCCAGTTTTATGTTGAGAATCAAGAGCAAAGAGACCAGCAGAGTGACCAAAAATGTTGTGCTTGGCTAGAAAGGAAGCTCCAATAACAATGTGGACTGCAAAGATAGAGCTGAGGAGATCTCAACTGCTGAGAAGGAACAGGAGAATATAAAAGATGGTCTGAGGGCATCACGGGAAGCAACAAGTCTCCACCCTTTGAAACCTCAAAACTGAAAGTCTGAGAGACTTTGCTATAAGGAGAAAGCCACAGAGCACCATGTTCCACAATGGCAGCATCCGCACTATGCTCCAGGGTGGTGGCGGCGCTGCATCAGGTTCCAAAATGGTGGTGGTCATACCAGGCTCCAGAATAACAGTGGTATAGGCAATTTGGTCCTCAGATTCAGGTTCAGAGTGCTCAGTGATCCAGTTGCTTGCCTGCTACTGCCAAGACACAGGAAACACTGCCTACTGCTCCAGCTGACAACAAACCTTGGCATCATCCGCATGGCACTGGTTTTAGGTGCATGCATAATGCAAGAGTTACGAGGTTAAAAAGGGTTCCAAGCAGATTTCAGAAGAAGACCTGTGAAGCCAGGCAGTGTGCTCCTGAGAGGGCAATGTGTGAAAATGTGAGTGTGAAGCTAAAGGTGCAATGGAGACCCCAGAAGTTTGGAGCCACTATGAGGTATTAAGAGAGTAGATCAGGATATAATTCAGACTCACAAGGAAGCAGATTTAAAAGTTGATATCAGAGGGACTCCTGGATTAACAGCTTTGAGGCTTTTTCTAGACTGACATTCTATTCTTTCCTATGTGTATGAATTGAGATTTTAGACAGGTGTTCCAAGTGATCCCCAATGCAATAACCAACTATACTGCAATCTCAGTTTGTCTCTGCAGTTCTAACAAAAGAGCATACTATACAGCATTTCTAAGTAAAGAAATTTATTTCATATACTATTGGAGGCTGGGAAGTTCACAAGATATCAGAAGGTTCAGTATCAGATTTTCCTCAAGGTTATCACCCTGTGGTATCTTCACATGGTGGAAGGTACGGAAGACAAAACAGGATGTAGCCAGTTCCTCCATAACCCCTGTTAAATACTACTAGGCTCATTCACAAAGGCTGATGTAATTACCCACTAAAATCTCCCCCTCTGCATACTGCCTCCAACTATAAGTTTTATGTACCAACTTAAGGGCTTGGTAAGGAATAATAAACACATTCATTTCACAGCAGCCACCATACCTGATGGAGATTTCTGCTCCTTCATATGACTAGCAGAAGCAGGGTGTGCCTTCATGGGTTGTGGTCTGTAGGAAAGAAAATAACAGAACAAAAACCTCATTAGTTTTCTAGCTAACTGTGACAAGAAGGAGATAAAACTCTGGTAGAAATATTTCAATGGGACCAGCTTACTGATCAAAACAGAGAAAGAAAAAAAGCTTTATTAAAAAAAAAAAACAGAGTGAACACAGCGGGCTTTAGAAACTTAACAAAGAGTAGGAGCTAACTGCTGGAGCACAAAGAACCTGGTAAATGAAAGCAAAAGATCTGTCCCTCTCCATCTCCAAGAAAATGAAGGGGAATCAGAAGGGGAAGTGGAGGCTGTTCTTCTTGAAGAAGGCTCCTATTCAGTATATATAAATATATATTCACATATATGTGTATATATATGCATATATATATTCATATATTCAAGGGTCACTGTTTTACTACAATAGATATTCACACACTCTAGTATTAACTTGAAGCTCAGTATAAACAAGGAAACTTCTTGCAAACCTGCTCCTCACTCCGAAGGTAAGGCTCTGTCATTAACAAATAAATAAACGGACCTAAAAATGTTACACTTAGACCTCTGGAAGAAAACTTGTAGGCAAGAGGGCCTGGCCTAATCCAAAGACAGCCCAGTGAACCTATCAGGTTATGACAAGTTCCAGGTAAATAAAAGCAGCCAGTAACATAGGCTCCAAAGGTCCTCTGTTTTTTAAGAGCCCCCCTCCTTGATTCTTGGTATAGTTAGGAGTTGCAAGGAGAGCAATTACATACAGGACACAGAATTTATATTATTATCTCATGATGGTCACCTAGAGTTAAATATGAGAAAGTGCAGAAAATCTGTCCACAACACTAAAGACCCAGAAAATTCGGCTGAGGGCCTGGATCTCACAGTAATATCCTGCATGCATCCAGCTGAAAAGCTAGAGCCCATGACAATGACTCATGCAAGTCTGTTTTACGAATCTGCACTGGGAAGACCCAAAGGTCATCCCTGGAAGCCAGAAAGGCTATGCCATGAGGTGAAGTATCTGTGCTAGTAGGTTCAGGTTTCTACACTGGAGCCAAGAAGTAACGCTCAAAATAAGAACCAGGGCTGCCCTGAAAAGTACCACAGCCATCCTCAGCGACAATGAGGTCCCGAGCTCCTCCAACTATGAGAACAGTTGAGTACATCTCAGGAAGCCAGCGTGACAAACTTCTCCTGGAGATTAAACAGCACACATCTTCCCCTTTGGAGCCAGGAAGCAATGCTCAACGTAGGAAGCAGAGCTCCCCCAAAGTGAACCACAGCTGCTCTCACTGACAAAGTCCCCAGAGCTTCTGATGATAATGGCTGAATTCATATCAGGGAAGCCAGCATGACAAGCTCCTCCAGAAGAACCAATGGCTCCAGACAAAGACACTTAAGAGAACTCACATCACCCCACTTTCCTCTCCACGTCTCTTTTTATGCTGGCAACTTTCCTCAGGTGGGCCATCTACACTCAGCACCATGCCGATTTAATTCAGCAGGTGGTAAGTTGACCACTGGTTTTTAATTCATAACAGTTCTTATCAGGATAGCTATATATCGTCTCCTTTTTTGCCGTTCCAATAAAGTAGCTATCTTTCTAAACTTGCATTTTCAATTCATTACTAGTATTGAGTTTAAAACCCAGTGAGCCTCTCACCCCAGTGGAGCAGTGGTGCTTTTGCCCTGGATGCCACAGCATTGGTTCTCTTACCAGGAAATCAAAAGGAAGACTATAGTATATCATCTGTATCCCACCCTTGTATCTTTGGTCACATATTTTCTGTACCAAACTTTCAGCCTGGGCCACTATGGGTAGACTTATTTTTTTAATGTAAAGCCATCCTAGCACAGGCAATATTGTGAGCAGATCCAAAAACAGCCTTTCAGAGATTGCACAGGTGGATGACAACTTTAGTCAGAATAGACAATAAGAGAACCAGGATCTCTCTCTCTCTCACACACACACCATCATTCTTCTCTAGAGCATTGCACAACACCAACAAACGCTGAGGGCTGGAATTTCCATTACAGTTATGTAGTATAACCCAAAGAACCACAAGGAACAAAATAACAGGGAGCCTTTGTCTCTCTGTCTCTATCTTTCTGTCTCTGTCTCTGTCTCTGTCTCTCTCTTTCTGATAATACCAAGAAAAAGGTTACAGGATTTGAGATGCAGAGAGACAAGAAATAAAAAAAGGATAAACCTTTGTCTGAGCCTACCAGAGTAGAGCTTTCTGCAGTCTCCATGTCTTTTTATGTAGTTGCCAAGATAAGTATCACCAGGTTGGGTCTGGAGGCCCCCAGGGCTAAAATAAGGAAACTATCCCACCCTTAAAATGAGCTTACAGCTTAGCTGACTCCCATCACAGAAAAAGAATTTTAAGGAGAGGTCAGGAAAAAAGACACAAGAAGGGTTTATTTTAGGACATACAAATGGAGGGTGGGTGCTCATAAAAATGACACATGTTACAAACCAGACTGGAGTACATTTGTTATAGACAACTAAGTTAGGTATAAATGCTGTGTAGAAGATAACATATTACAGCTGTGACTGAAGGCACATCAGTCCAAGACTGGCACTCAAGATAAAGAGGGAATGATTCGGCCTATATGACTCCCCAAGAGATAAACAATAACTTGTGATTATACTATAACTGGTATCACCTGGTCCAATAAAGTCCAAACAGACATCAGTCATACAGGTAGTTGGCCACAACCTCCAGACCATTCCTTCCCCAAAGTGTCTTTGTACTCCCCATGCACTCCTCCTCCGTGACCTGCTTCCCTATTGCATTAATACTAACTAAACTGCTATATTTGTAATCATATTGGTTGATTAAAGTTTGACCATGTTGTACTCACCTTGTGATTGTTCACTGACCTCGTTATTTTGCTTTATAAAATAGTATTAGGGAAGTGGCCTCTGTGGCAACCTACTTTTGGGTCCCTTCCAGTCTCTCGGGAGCAATCTCTCTATAAATTTTCCTACTCTTAACCTCTGTTGTTCCTTAGAATTCCTCCTTCAAATTTGGGAGACACTAACTCAGTGTATCTGAAATTTTTCAGGTTGGGAGTTATATTTTCCTCTATATCACATTTATTTAAGGGGTGTCTTCAAGATGGGTTATCTAAGATATGCATTCTGACTATCAGGTTACAACCCATGCCATCTACGTGTGTCTGACCTTCAGATATGATCCTCACCAACATTGCTGCTGCCTTGGGGGGTAGAGAGGTGAGAAGGACAGGTGTAAGAGCCCTGGTGTACAGGCTTATTGTAAAAGGACTCAGGAATATTTTTGAGTAAGTTTCCAGGAAGGAAAAAAGTTCTATATAACTTTTGTATCTTGAAGCTGTTTTAACTAGAAGTACAATTTTAAAATCTCAATGTTTTGTCTTCTTTTAGGTATTTATTTCTTCTACCTCAAAAGTTCTACGTACTGTGAACCCAAATAAATCTTTTCTATTTTCCTATCTCAGCTTGCGCTGGCTTGTGCTGGACACACACTCTAGTGCAACTCTAGAGGGTGGTATACTCTGCTGCACCAGGACCCACTTTCTGATGCTATCTTGTCCTGAACAACATAGGTTGATTCTGCCAGGTGCTGGTTTCTGCCACTGGTCTGTACTGGATGATGTTCTAAAAGTTTTTAGTATTCATTGCCTTTTTTTTTTAAATGATCACTCTGTCCACACTGCTCAGTGTGTGAATCCTGAGCAGATTTATAGGACTTATGGAGTGAAAACACTATCTCAGAAACAAATCACAAGCAGGTTGACTGAAAAATCAAAGCCACTATTTATGTGAACAGAGCCTGTGCACATGGGGTCAACACTGCAAAGAGCGCCCCTAATCTAACCTGAGAAGAGCTGGGCAGTGCGGCTCCATAGCAGCTGCAGGCCGGTGCTAGTGAGTGGCAGGGAAGAAAGGAAAGAATTCTCTAGAAAGCTAGCAGTGGAACTTGGGGATGTAAAGAATGGGCCGAGATTCCTCCTTCCCAGACCTTAACCAAGCCGGCATGCCCCTTCCGTCAATCACATGCATCAGCAGCATCTGAAGTGGCAGGAGCAGGGGAGGACTCCGCTCCAAGTCTGGCTGCACTCATGTTGGATGGGAATGTAGGAGAGTATTAACTTTTGTCCCTGTAGTTGTTTCCATAATGACCTTTATTTTGTCCTACAGGGCCAAACCCACCAACCAGCTCCTGTGGTCTCTCCTAGGAACACCAGACACCCCTAGTGAGCCCTCAGGATCACCCTGCAAAAGCTTTGGGCTGAGCCTCTGATGGGAGAAACCAGGGTTCAGGACCCCAAGTCCTGCAGTAGGTCTGCTTAGCAACAGCCACAGCTAGATCGTGTGCACACCTGGGTTTCCTATAGTCAGAAGGCAGGCGAATGATGGGTACTCTGGACCCAGCACAAGGTTCCTTGTGGATTCAGTTTTTGCATCTTGGGAATCCACTCTGACCCCTGGTCTGGTTACCAGAAGCAGACCACATGAGCAGTGTCCAGCCTTACCATGAAGGAAACCACAGCAAGGTTGACTTGGGCCAGGGGATATGGGGTGAGGAACAAGGAGATGGGGTAAGGAACAGAGATGAACAAAACTGAAAACCACCACAGAGATCTTGGCCTTGGACTGGATGAGGCCCTTTAGCAGCCTCAAATCAGGAAGGCAGGTCAGGAATCTCGGCGAAGTGTGAGATTCTAGGACTCGGTCACAGACTTTGGGTTGCTGGAACAGTGACTCCCTGTTCCCTTCCTATGATTCTCAGAATCATCTCAAATGCATGGCACGCTCTGCAGTAACAGGATGAAAAGGCAGGTGGATATAACAGGATGCATTTCTCTGTGCCGAGTCCCTGAGCTGGGCACTGCCCTGCCCAGTCTCACTGCAGCCCTAAGTGCCCCTCTCCAGGAACTTTCAAGCCTAAGGCCAAATCATGGCATCCCATGACCCAAAGCAACTGGTATATATAGCAGTGGAGTTCAACCCAACTTGACTCATGGTGCCACTGCCTGGGCTCCACTGTGAGCTGCAACTGTGGCCTCAGTACTAATGGTTCCAGCGAGCAGCCACATCTATCATCCATTTACCTGATTCCATGTCTCTGTCTGTTGGGTTCATATTGAGGCCATGTCTCAACAGTCCCCTGCTGTCCTGCACAACTGCAAAGTGGAGGATGGGTGTTGGGAATGAAAAGAGCTCAAAGCCTCTCAGCCTGCTCCAGCGCCTGGCTGGGGCTCCAGTGAGAACCAAGATCTGGGCTCAGTAGGCCCTCATCAGACATCATGTCCTTCCCTATCAGCCACCCCCAGAAGCACCACAGGGCCTGTGGGTGTGGCACATTCTTTTCTTTGCATTCTGTTTCATTTTGTTTTTGTTTTGTTTTTGCGACAGGTGATGCTTTGTAGTACATGCGGGCCTTGAACTCACTATGTAGCCCAGGCTGGCATGAACTCACATGATCCTCCTGCCTCTGCCTCCCGAGTGCTGGTAATACAGGCAGGCACCATCACACCCAACTTCCTTCCTTTTTTAGATCCAGGGTATTTTTCTGTAGTTTTGGCTATTTGTGAGCTCAGTATGTTGTCCAGGCTTTCCCCAGATTCTTTATGAGCTTCCTGCCTCAGCCTCTTCAGTCCAGATTACTGGTCTGAGATACTGTACCTAGGACATTCCATGATTTTTGTGGATAAAGAGAGGAGGGTCTTGCCACACACCCCTATCCTGGGTACACAGGGTCAGAGAAGAAAGACTGTGCAGACCTGTGGTGATGACTGACAGACAGCAATGATCCACTGAAAGGAAGAGCAGAGTGAGCACCGGTATGGGGTCCTTGCGCCTGCCAGAGTGTGGGGTTTGGAGAGTGAACTCCCTGTCCTCTGCTGCTTACCTTCTCTCTACCTGACACAATCCTGGCTGGAGGGAATGGGGGCAGATATCTCACTACATGTTTCTGAAACTGTTGCTGGCAATGGCATGTTCCTTCTTGGACTTAGCAAAAATGGATAAGCACATCTGGTGGTAGGGGTATTGGTGTCCATACACAATTTTCCTAGGTTAGCCTCCTCAGCCCTCCGCTTTCTCCTCTGAAACCTGCAACTACCATGAAGTCAGGGCCCTGGGTCGCCTGTGGCTGGACATCACCCTGCTGGTGGCCCTAAAGTCCCAAGTCCAGGGCTCCCCTCTGCCTCTGCTTCCGATCCCACCTCTGAACTAGATCCTTCTGCAGCCAGACTTCCAGGATAATCAGGTAAGGGCTCTGGAAATGCAGATACAGGTGGTGCCTCTGTGGGAGCAGACATGATGAGAGACAAAGGGACACCAGGACAGTGTTGGACAGGTTGACACAGAGATCCTACCAAGGCCATGCCAAGGGGACACATTTTTGTTCCCTCTGCATACACCAGAAATCTGAGACTCAGGAATGCCTACCAGCCACTAGCTCACACCCCTGAAATCTCAGTGCAAAGTCCTTATGCACAGCGCCTCATGGCCCTGGAGAGTCACAACTCCTGCCACCTCTCAGGGAGGCCCATGCCCAGGCAGTGCTTCTGAGATTGACCCCCAAAGTGTCAGCTGAAACAGCTGGAAAGGTGTAGCTCTGTGCTCACAGTGCATTATGCCTGTCTTCAACCCCTTGCAGTTCTAGCCAAGAGGTTCACCTTAGGTTTGGCAAAGAACACATTTCAGATTGGAAATCAAAATCACTTTGTTATACCCAGCACTACCTAGAAGCTGAAAGTTGGTCACAGCTACACTGTTGCCTCCACTTTACTCAAGTGAAACTGCCACCTCCTGAGAGCCTGAGAGACAGACTGATAGCATACCCGAGGAGTGTGGGTTACTGTTACTCATCTCCCATCCTTGTACCAAAGCACTCTTCTGCCCTCTTCCAATTCTTCCACTCTTCATTATCTACTTTCGTCCACATTCACAACGGTTGCAGCACAGGTACAGTCAGTAAACAACAAGACAGTGAGTCAAGTGTTCAAGGGGGGAAAGGAACTCTGGATGCAACCTGGGACTCCACACAGGGCATCTATCTAGGCAATAGAAAGAATGGACCTTAGAGGAGTCATCCTTCCTATAATCAAAACAAGCTCATCTCCAGAGGCTCAGGCAGAAGGTTTGAAAGTTGGAAGCCACCATGGGCAACTTAGTGAGACCCCATACCGAAGTAAAAATATACATCAGACTGGGGATATAGGTCAGCACAGTGCCCCTCACTTCAACCAGGAATGCCAGTGCCAACACCATCACAATTCAAGACAAAGAAAGCAGGAGGTACAGGCATCCCATCAGGGACTGGTGGATTCTGAGATGCACGAACTCATGTTAGAGGCACCAAAGCAGCCAGCCATGAATGAGGTCACCTGAGCAATAGCTGAGGAGCCACCAGGAGGGAAGTGTTCCCAGGTCAGTCTCTGGGACATCTCATCTGGGCAAGGATTGGGATGCGGCTGCAGCAGTGAAAGTGGGAAGAACTTCAAAGGTGAGGCCAGCAGTCCCAGGCAAGAGATGACACAGATGGGGCAGCTGAGGCCTGGGGCAGGGTGGGAGGAGCCTGGATTCATCTACCTGCAGTGCAATGTGGCATTGGCTACTGACTGGATTGGAGTGAGAGCATTTGAGGATCGGGTGCCCAAGGAAGGCAGGTTAAGGGTAGACTCAGGGGAGAGGTCAGGAGTGGAACAAGGCTAAGGCAATGCTTGGCACAGAGCACACTGGAGGCTCAGAGGAAATGGCCAGGAGAGATGGGAAAGAGGAGCATCAAGATAGCAGCAGAGGTCAGTGCCTGGGGTGTCTGTGTGGGATGGGTTGCCCTAGGGAGGCAGCAAAAGAGACAGTGCTAGAGGTAAGGCTAAGAGGCATGGTGTGCACTCTCTGTCATCCCAGCACTCAAGCCTGAGGCCAGAGGACTGATATTTTAGACCTATCCTGATTTACTTAGCAGGGCCCTGTCTCAAAAAAAATGTTTTAAAAATTATAGAGTGTCTTTCTGTTGGCCACTCACCAGCCATCTGGGCTATAAGGGGAGGAAAAGAGGGGATTCCCGAACTTAAGAAATGCCTCACTAACTGTCAGGTGTCAAGGGCTCACTGAAGATGTCATCATCTCAGCTGACACCATTGGTAAAGCCAGTTGGGAGAGGGGACAATTTGTGGTCTGTCCAGGCCTGATGCTCCCCAGGAGGGGAAGTGTACAGGAATCAGTCTCCTGATTCAGTCGCTGGAGGGCAATGGCTCTCGCTCTGGGGTCTTTGGTTCCTTAGAGACCCTGGCCCAAATGGTTCTTGTGACAGTTTAGCCAGAACACTCCCAAATGACAATTTCAGACCCAGAATTCAGTTTCCCCGATCTCATTCCCTTGGAGCACCTTGTCTTTACACTTCGGGTCTTGCTGTTCTGGGCCACCCCTTGTCCCCATTTTGTGTCTTGCTCTCTAGGGTCATTTCCTTTCCTTACCCTGGATCTTCCTGGGGTGGGCCACCTCCTCTGCATTCCATAGGTCTTACTAAACTGAGTCTCCTCCTCCTTCTGATGGGGCTTGCTCATGCCTCACATTGAAGTTGTCTATGATTTCAGTTTTCCTTGTCTGGTCAAGGGACTCCAGCCTGGCAATTCAGAAGGAACTGAGGGCCAGGCTGAGAGAATCCTTGGCTCTGAGCTGCCCTGAGGCACAGCA
>RJWM01035926.1:0-18516 GCA_004363535.1 Dasyprocta punctata | reverse complement strand
GGAGGCCAGGGAGCCAGGCAGAAGTGTGTCCTGACCAGGCAGGGGACCAGCAGTGAGCTGGCCAGGGGCTGCCAGCCATGACCGAAGAGCAGAATGGATGCCTGCACCCTCCTGCTGGCCTTGCTGGGAGCGACAGAGCTGCAAGGAAGACCCTGCTCACTTCCTCAAGGCTGAGAGACCACCTGATCCAGGTTTAAGACCAGATGCCAAAGGAGTCTGGCCAGGACAGGAGCATGAAATGCCAGGGAACAGTGGCAGAAGTAGAGGCTGGCAAGTAAAACAGCAATGTGCCCAGCTGGACTCAGGTCCAGGAGCTATGTGAGCACTTCACATCATCACTGCATTGGCTAGAATACATTAGAGCCATTATTTCATCTAAACTGCTACAACAAGGATCAGCCAAAGCCAGCTTGAGGCTGTCTTTGTGCAGTCCATGAATTAAGAATGGCATTTTTCATGTTCAAAAGTTTTAGAAAAAGAAAAACAGGGAAAAGAGATTATGGAAACCATTTGTGGCTTGCAAAACTAAAAATATTTATTATCTAGCCCCTTAAGGGAAAGATATGCCATATTTTCACAGGACTAGAAGCTAAAGGAGGGGCAATGAGTGTGTGTGTGTGTGTGTGTGTGTGTGTGTGTGTGTGTGTGACTTCTTTATTCTTCAATGCCTAGGAAAGTTCTTTGAGCACAGTAAATACTCACTGAATATTTGTCAAGTGAATTAATTAATAAATGAATGAATGATGAATTAGTGAATAGATTAATTTCATTACTGCCCAATAAAATAGATAGTATCATTGACACCATTTTATTGATAAAGAAACTCAGGCTCACAGGGATAACATGACTCACCAAAACCTCAAAGTTAGCAGGTATCTGAGCTGTGGCTCACACTAGGCAATTTGTAACTCAAGCTTTAAGTATTCTAAGTATAGCAAAGAGTCTTGCATCCTAAAGTGAGAGGCTGGGAGGTGTTTGGTGACGCCATGGCTCTCAAACTTTCCTGTGCATGAGCATCACCTAGAACACCAGTTAAAATTCATGTTCTCAGGCACTGCCCTCTGGGTTTAGGATTTTGTAAAGCAAGATGGGGAAATGATCTATGTAGGGAAAAGGGAAGGTAAATGAGATGGCTACTGGGAGTGAAAAATGTTGGGGAGAGGAATAGGAGGTAATACTCATCCCTCTATATTCGCAGGGGGTGGATTTCAGAACTTCCTGCAGATATCAAATCCACTAGTGCTAAAGTCCCTTAAATAAAATCATGTCATGTTTGCATTTTCCTCTAGAATTTAAACCATCTCCAAATTACTTAGAAAACTCAATACAATGCAAGTGATATGTTAGTAGTTGTTATTCTGTGTTACTTAGGGAAAACAAGAAAAAAAGTTCATAAATGTTCGATACAGGTGCAGTTTTTTGCAAATATTTTCCAACTGCAGATCAGGAGTTGCAGACATTGCACGATGTAAAATCTCTCCCTCATCGCTCTGCAGCTTCTTCAGTAAGTAATTCATGTTCCATAAGTACTTGGCTGAGGAGACTCTTGGGAATAAGAATCAGGGCTGTCTGTGGCCCCCACTGAAAAACTGGAGCATCTGATTACAAAACTAACCACTGCAAAGAAGATATCTGCTAATGCTTCAGGGGTGAGTGGATTGAGAGACAAAAGTTGGAGAAGAAAGAGTTGATTCCTGGTGAGAGCATAATTACACTGCGTGCAGAAATCCAGACCACAGCAGGTCAGAATGAGACACCTGTATTATACAGCTTGGGCAATTCCTATCCAGGAAAAGGCCTCCAGTAAGGTGCAGAACTCTGCTTTATTGTGGACCTAAATTGGAAAGCAGAGAGACCCACAATCATGAGCCACATCCCAGTTAAAAATAATTTGGGTTTGCTGTTTTTCTCTTAAGTCATTAGATTTTTAAACCACCAATAGATTTTTTTAATCATTCAGTATAACCATAATCATTATGATTAAGAATCTCTTCATTTTATGGCAATGGTAGATAAGATAAAGAGAGGAAAAGGAAGTTGCAAAGCAAAGAGCAGATGATGAGGGAGTAACACAGAGGAGCCACCAGAGAAAACAGACACATGGAGAGCAGAGATGGAGCCATCATGTGAGATCAGAGGACTGGACTTGGAGGCCACACAGACCTGGGAACCACCACTAGCAAACTCCGTGTCCTTGAACTGGGTACTTGTTTCAGTTAGGTTCAGTCAGAAAAGCAGGACCCTAGGGGAACCATGGATTTTACTAGGAAACCTATGGATACTGGTAGACATGGATGTGGATGTAGATAAAGATATCTGTCTTAGCCTGTCTGTACTGCTAAAACAAAATACGAGATACTGGGAGCACTTACAACCAATAGAAATTCCTCAAGGTTCAGCATACTGGGGTGTCCAAGATCAAGGCACCAGCAGATTCTGGACACTGGGAGAACCCTCTTGCTGGTTCACAGGCTGCCATCTTCTTGCTGTGTCTTAATAGGAAAGCAGGGACAGGGGGCTCTTTGAAAGCTCTTTTAGGGACACTAACCCCATCATAAGGGCCCTACCCTAATGATGTCTTCTAAATTTAATCACCTCCCAAAGTCTCCACCTACAAGTGCCATCACACTAGGGATTAGGTTTCAATTTATAAATTTTAGCAGAAAACAAATATTCAGTCCTTGGTCCATGTGGATATAAATTTTACTGGTTGTGGAGATATGAACCAGATGCAGTTGTAGAAACTGGTTAAGCAACTTTTGAAAGGATGTTGCCTTGGATTTGATGCTGAACATTAAAGCCCCAAGGTGGGAGGTACAGAAGGGAAGATGGATTTAAAGTAAGGGGGATCGAGAACAGTTGGAACCACCAAGTATGAGCTGAAGCCTGTGTGAGGGATTGTTGCCTGTTACCTTGATAACCACAAGTGAGGTAAATGCACACCTGCTTAGGAGAAGCAGGAAGGAGAATCATAGGCAGAGGAGCGGCTCTTACAGATCCAGGCACTGCTTACACCAAGAAGGTGAGCCAGGAGATAAGCACCATGTGTGTGAGCTGCAGCACTGCAGCAGCTTCACTTCCGCCCTTCAATACCAGCTCTCCAGAATCTACAGGAAACACCTAGGAAAGAGCATTCTGGGGAATGTAGTTCAGCCAGCCAATGGAACTATCACTAAGTCACCACAACACTTAAAGAGGGTTGTTTCATTTGAGGAATTTGAATGAGGGGAAGGGGTTGAACTGTGAATTCTTATTTTATGAAATAAATCAAAAATAATACAAACTGCTAAGGGATAATTTTTTTAAAACATGAAATAATTACTCTCATAAACACCTGTCAAAGATTTTATTTATCTCATTCCTAAAGACAGAACCAGAAATACGCTTACAGAAGTCGAAGTACCAATTTATATATGCATATATATGTATATATGAATCCTGAAGTAAATTTATTTAAGAATGCAAAGTTGATCAGAGCGCAATAATCAGTTGCACTCTCCCAGACTGGTTTTTTGTAATTCTATGGACAAGAGTCATTCATATTGTTATCAGTTTTTTGCCACTTACAAATAGGAAAGTCAAGGTACAGAGAGATGAAGTAACTCATTCAAGGCCATCCAGATAATACACATCTGAACTGGCTTTCTGATCCTAGGCTTAAGTATCCTACCATCATGCATCCAATTTGTAGTTCGGACATGTGGTGGGGAAGGGAATATTTCATTGAAGATATTTAAAATTTCTGGTCAGTGCTTCATGATAATAAAAAGTATGCCCACAATTAGCCTTATTATTGGTTTGAATTCTCTGCATACTATAATGCCCTCTCTGTCCTACCATTTCTTCTTAGGGACAAAACATTCCTGCTGTGGTTTGGATAAGTGCCCCCACTAAGACCTATGTGTTAAAGGATCATCCAGTGTCTTGTGACACTATTGGGAGGTCTTGTGACATTACTTGGAGGTGGCAGAACATTTATGAGGCTGAGCCTAGTGGAAGGAAATTAGATCACCTTGAAAGGGTATAGTGCAACCCTGGCCTCACCTCTTCCTTCTAATTTTGCTTCCTGGCAGCAATGAGGTAAGCAGCTTTCTTTGCCATGTGCTTCCACCATGTTGCACTGTTTTGCCACAGGCTTAAAAAACAGGCCATGAGACCATGAACTGAAACCTCTAAAACCATGAGCCAAAATAAATCTTTCTTCCTCATAAGCTGATTATCTCAGTTAGTTTGTTACAGTGCCAGAAAACTAAAACAGACCCCACCAAACCTCCTCTTTATAAGTCATCTCCATCTCTTCTTCCATCTTCTTTCCAACCTTTGCCAAGAAGTGACTTTTATAGCTAATCTCCAACTGAGGGTTGGAGATTCCCCCTAACTGAGGGTGAGTGAACTTGAAATTATTGGAACCATTAGAAGGGTTTTTGGGAGACTGCAAGATAAGAGCTGAAAAGGAGGGGGAGAAATGGGAAAAGAAGAAAGAAGAAATTTCAGATGTAGAGAGACAAATTCCTACTGGGAAGAAAACATGATGGTTGAGACCATTGATGTGCAATAGGGAATCTGACTGGGTTCTGCTAAAGGATGCATGACATGGCTTATACTCCCCACATCCATAAAACCAACAGAAAATAATGGTATTTGATTAACATCTCAGGGTGTGGGTCTATTTGGGGGAGTTTGGCGAATAGGAACCCCTATAAGAACCAGAAAGTCTAGATCCACTACTTTAGGGAGCTGGAGTGAAGATTTATGAGACTGAATATGGTCTCAATAGCAGCAGGTACTATATTCAGGGATTCAAACAGCTACAGACTGAAAATATTACAAAAAATATGCATTTGAACTGAACGTGTACAGGATTTTTTTCTTGCCATTATTTCCTAAACAATACAGTGTTACAAACTGTTTGTGTAGCATTTGCATTGTGTTAGTTCCTATACATCATCTAGAGATGATTTCAAGTATACAGGAGCAAGGGCATCGATTACATGCAAATACTATCCTCTTTATATGAGACTCGAACTCCTCAGAGTTTGGTATCCTCATAGCATCTTGAAACCAAGCCTCAAAGGCCAAATACAGCAGGATGACTGCGTGGAAATTGGCCAGCCCAAAGGATGGAGGAGAAACAGAGACAATAAAAAAAATGAAGGAGAAACAGAGAAGAAAAGAAACAGTCACACACAAAGACAGACAAAGGCAAAGAGTGGATGGAGAAGCAGGGAAAGCACTGAGTAAGCTATTTGTGTGGGAATAAGAAGCTGAGAAAAACTCCCCATATGTCTCCAGCTGGGAGCCTCTTTCAGGCCTGGACCAACTTCCCTGAATCCCCAGCACAAGCCCTAACAGAGAATTCATACTCATTGATTACTTGTATTTAAGAAAAAAAACTGTATGCCAAGCTGAGTGTGGTGGCACACACCTGTAATCCCAGTACTGGGAGAGGCTGAGACAAGAAGATTACAAGTTTGAGCCCAGACTGGGTGACTTAGTGAATTAACAAGACTCTGTCTCAAAATCTGAAAAAGGGCTGGGGGTGTTGTTCAGTCTGCAGGCCTTGGGTTCAGTCCCCAGCAACACACACACATACACACACATGATTCCCCCTTAACAAGAGCACACATAAACAAAAGTGTATAAGCAAGACATATTAGAAATGCTGTCTACAGAAAGTTCAAGATGGGTAGAATGAAGGGAAATAAATTCATTTGCAATAAAATAAAATGGAGCCTTGTCCAAATAAATGGTAATGATGTGCTAAGCCAGAGGGAATTCTGAGAGCTCAATCTTGGCTTCTGGGATCCAGAAAGAGCAAGGAGAGAAAGAAGAGGGAAGGATGGAGGAAGAGAGGATGAATGGTTGTTGAATGAATAGCAAATTCCACCAATAATATTGGTGGGCTCCAGAGAGGTTGGGCTAAGAAGTGTGAGAGTCTTGAAGGAGGAGGATAAGGCATGGCCAAAGTTAAACAAGCTGGCACCACGGGCTGCCTTACAGGAAAGCAACCAGTATCAAAGGTACAGAACTGAAGGGAGGCCGGTCACAGGAAACCTTCGCACCAAGCTACATTCTCAGCCTAGTTTTTAGGTTTCACTTTAACACAAGGTCTTACTAAGTTGCCCAGACCATGCTTTAACTTGTGATCTGAGACTTCAGCCTCCCAGAAACAGATGTATTTCACCACCTCTGCGTGCATTTTGGACGTTGAACTATGTGGAAATGTTGCCTTTTCAAATAGTGAAATACATATTATTTTAGTAAACTGGCCAAGTTGATAATAGTTGGGAGAATATTTCCAAGCATAAGTACATTTTCTCCTTTGGAAAAAACCAGAAAGCCAATGTCCAGCTATATTTCAGCTCTGGAAGTGATTGGTTGAAGTTTGCCTCTCTCCCTAGCTCCTTCCTAAGGGCTGCCGTGTGCAACCAGGCCGGCCCTAGAGGCCACCTGTCCTGTCAGTTATAATGTACTTGGGTCATTCCATCTCCGCCAGCTCAGGCAAATATGTGACACCCTCCTCTTTCTGCAGCTTTGCCTTCTCTAGGGTATTAAAGAATCTCCAGATTTAAAATCCAAAATACCCTCTCCTGGAGCCTCATTTCTTTCATCCAAGGAGGTTAGGAGTGTTGTTTACTTGTTGGTTTTCAAGTGTAGAGGAAAACTCGTGACCTGCTAATAAGCTCACTTCCCCCTGCCCAGTGCTTACGTTCCTTGCCTTGGATAACTATCTTCCACCACAAGTGACTTGTCTCTGCCCATAATAGCTAACAGTGTCCTGATCATTTGTTGCCTAGCCTGAGAATTTAATTCTAGGAGTTTATGTGGGATACAGAAGCCAGCGCATCCTGACTATGGAGGATGTAAGGTTATTGGAAGGAGGGGTTGGACCACAGCAGCCCAGCCTTCTGTACCCAGCACATATGTCTCCCGGACCAGCTCCAGCCTGACCCCAAAATGTCCTCAGAGAAGATTCCTCTGCCTTCCAGGTGTTGCCGCACCTGCACTCCACTATTTCAGAGTCACTGCTCACTGGCGGCCACAACCTCCAGGAGAAGCATAAGCTTCCGTGGTTACAAGGCTCCAGAGACTGGACTCTGCATTCTCTTTGCCAATTCCCTCTGCACTGAATCATGTTCATGTCTGCATGCTGCAGCTAATATTTATGAAGGATTGTTATAGTTTGGATCCAAAATATTTCCCCAAAGGCCCATGAAGCTCAAAGTCTTAATCTCCACCCAATAGTGCTACAGTGGACTTGCAGGAGTTGAAGCCTAGTGGAAGAAAGTAAGGTCCCTGGGCACATGCCTTGAAGAGGACACTGGGTCTCTGGTCCCTTCCTTTCTCATTGCTTCTCTTTGGGCATCATCTGATCCACTGAGAGACTCCCCATGAGTTTCCAAAGGCTGCAGAGCCCTACAAAATCAGGTCACCTCATAAAACCACAATCATAAGGGTTAGATGTACACTAATGAACAAATGAACTCAAGGCAAGAACACCACTCCAGTGAGAGTTCAGATAGAACAGAAGGTGGAGGAAGGGCAAATTCACTCTCCCTTCTTGAGCTGGGACATCACCTTCCCCTGCCCTCAACCATGATCCTTCCTGGATCTTGGGCATTGGGGCTTGCACACCACTGGCTCCCCTGTTCCTCAGACCTTCAGATTTGGACTGAATCACACCACAGGCTCTCCTGGACCTCCAGTTTATAGATGACAGATCATAGGATTTCTCAGGTTCCATAAAACACAAACCAACTCCTCATATTAAATATGTTTTTAATCTATATATGTATACTTCCTACTGGTTCTGTTTCTCTGGCAGACCCTGACTAATACACAAGGCAGTCCCTGATGGGTCTCCCAGCACCAAGCCCTTTCTCGGAGGAGCATCTGGGACATAAAGCACATGGGTTTTAAACTTTCTTCCTTTTGTTTGTCTGTATGTTCTGTGGCTAATACACAACACTCATGTAGCAAGGGGGGAAAAGCTACTAGAAGAGAGAAGTCCTCAGTCCTCAGTCACATCAAGGTTAAAGGCAAGTTTGGCTCTGGATTTTGAAGTACAAGGACAAAAGACAGAATAAGAGTCCAAAAGCAGAGGACTGTAACGCTCTCAGACAATAAACAACTCATACCTCCCCAGAACTGTTTGGGTTTAATATCAGTTCAATTTACTGCACATAAACTAGCCAGTAGGGCTGCAAATATGGACAGTTACTGAAGCTGACAGACATGTGAAAAGGACTTTGGTCAAGGGCCTGCTAACCAGACTGTCTGACCATAGTGAAGCCTGTGACAGTTGCCTTTGCTCGGTCAAAGTGAGAGGTTGGTAAACCCTCACCAGTGGCCCCCAAGGAACTATAATTGCTATTCTGTACTCATTATGGACTGGACATTTGTGTGCAGGATCTGGGTTCCCTCTGTTGGGTGAAGAACGTTGGGGAGCAAGCATCAATTCACTGGTACTTCCAGTTGTCACGGTAGTGATAAAATGGGCTCCAAATGTTTAGAGTGCTGGCAGGTGGAAGGCAGTCCAGGATACCCCAAGTGGCAAAGTCAAGGAGACCATGAGGAACAGAGCTATAATGCCACCAATGGTGAAATCTGCCATTTCATATGGATATTGCAGGTATTGAGGAAGGAATTTTGTGGATTGCACATTTGTTTTACACATTAGGGCAGATTCAGTGTTAACACTATAGTAACACATGGGTTCCTGGCCCCTTCCATCTTGGAATGCTACAGTCTTCAAAATAGATGTGTACATGCATACAAACACTCCTCCATTCATCTTCCTCTATCGCTTCATCCTTTAAATCTCAATGTCAACATCAAATCCCCAATAATGTTTTCCCATGCTTCACATAATAAAATAACTCTGTTGGCTGCTCACCCAAAATCCAAAAGCCTCTCTTTCATCCCTTCCCAACAGAACCTGATTGTGTCAGGCAATCACACTTCCCATCTGTTACAGGACAATGCTAACCAATCTCCACTGCAGAAGAGTAGGTACTAATTAGTCTTAACCAATCAGAATCAGCTATGACCTTGGCACATGTTGTTGGTTCAGGAGATCTCATATCATCTAAACTGCCAGTAAGATTGAGAGGAAAAGATTTGGTCCAGGTATAGTTGGGAGATTTTAGCATCCTGCCTGCTTGAAGTGAATGATGAGGTACGGAGCCTCAGTTGCTACTAAAGATCATTTTATACCTACAAGCGGAACCAGGAGGGCAAAGCAGAGAGATGGGGAGAGTCTGACCCTCTTGACATCACTGAATTTCTTAGAGGCCACTGTACATGTAGACTTCCAGCTCTGTGTGATTAGCTTATTTTTAAGAAAGTTTCATTCAAGATTTTCAGCCTTAATGGGGTAAAAACATTCTAACAAATGCATCCACCATAATTTTCAACACACTGTTGTTTTTATTTGCTTATTTGTCTGCCAAATTTTCCCACTGGACTCTAGTCTCCGAGGAGGCAGACTGTCTTGCTTTCCAGACTCCCCAGGGCCTAATCAAATGAAAAACCCATAGTAGGAACTCAATAAATATTTGTAAACAAGCCGAGTGTGGTGGCACATCCCTGTGATTCTACCACTGGGAGGCTGAGATAGGAAGCACTTGAATTCGAGCCTAATGCAGGTAACTTAGTGACTTAGCAAGACTTTGTCTCAAAATAAAAGAGGCCTGGGAATGTAGCTCAGTGCAAAGGCCCTTGATTGAATCCCCAGTGCCATACAAAAAAAAGTGTATGAATAACACTTGGCAAATAGGAGAGAAGGGATGTAATCTTCCAACTTGTACTCCATCTGGCACTGACAGGTAACCCTCACCCTATCCCAACTGCATGCTGGTTTCTGTTCAGTCCTGTTATTCACTGACCTTCATATCTGTTGCAAACTGTGCTCAGGTAATGGGGTTCAGGACACCATGGCATTTGAGAAAACAGCAGAAACAGGAATGTCACACTCACACTCCCCTGCTCTCCTCTGAAGCATACCGGGAAAGAATTCTCTGAAGTCCTGAAGTTAGTCATAAGAGATACCTTGTTACAACCAAAAGAGCTTGATGCCCTTATGGCTGAAGACACAAGGACACACAGAAAAATCTGAAAAAACAGGCCTTTGTAGGCACCTCCCAGTGCATGACCACTAGCCCACACCCCGTGAGCAACACAGAGTGGACCACTGCATGACTGTCCACTCCTCATTACGCTTAAGCACAGTAACACAGTTTCCACTTGAACACATAGACTTCTCCTAAACTTTTCTGTTCTTAATCTGTCTTTTGTTTTGGGGGCCTGAGCCTAGTAATGGATGAGAGAAGAAATCTCTTCTCCCCCTACACATCCTTCTTTATCCATGAGCTATTAAGTTACTCAAAATCTGGAGACATATCAGTACAGAAAGGTCTCAAAAAACTAAGCAGAGAAATTCCATTCAACCCAGATATACCTCTTCGGAGCTTTTTTGTTGTTTTATTTTTTGAGACAGGGTCTCACCATGTAGTTCAGGCTGGCATTGAACTCACTATATAGCCTAGGCTGGTCTCAAACTCAAGGCGATTCTCCTGCCCCAGTCCCTTGAGTGCTGGGATTACAAGTCTGCAGCACCATGACTACTCTTCTGAGTATCACCCTGAAAGAGTTACACACATCACATTAGAGTGTACATGCACACCCAGGTATCTGGCAAAGCTAATATTAGCTAAATTTTGGAAGTGGCCTATATGCCTAACAACAGAGGAATGGATAAAGAAAATGCAGTACCAATACACAATAGATTTCTACATAAAGAGGGATACACTTGAGACATTTGTAGGAAAAAGGATGCACCTTGAGATGAGTCCCTAGTGCTGTCAAATAAATCAGACACAGAAGGTTAAATATCGCATGACTTCTCTTACATGAGAAACCTAAAGTTTATGTAACCTAAAGAGTAAAATAAAAGATAGGTGATAGGGAACACGGAGAGAGAATTTGTGGAAATGAGAAAGGGATCTGGAAATGGGGGAAGATGGAGAGCAGGGAGGAGAAGATGAAGTAAAAAGGATAAAGATGTGACCTACACCAATTCTCCATGATTAATGTATAGATTATATATCACAGGCATGAACTAATAAAAGTCTACATCCACATATGTGAGCATTGCACAAGTAAATCTTGTGGGTAATGCTCAGCAAGTTAAAATCAACATGATTCCAGGTCTGCCTCGATGCTCCTCTGCACAAAGCTGTCCTCACACTACCCCAAGCATTCAGGTTGCAGAGTGAGAGGAGAGTCCCACGAGCCAGAACAGGGCATCCCCAGTTGCGATTCAGTCTTCCCAGCCATTCCAGTTATGTACTGCTGCATAACTAACTACCCCTCAAAAGGACTCAAAACTTTCATCACCAAATATCAGTCATTTCACTCTTTCAGGTCAGGATTGTGGAGAGACTTAGCTTCATATTCCCGTTCAACATCTCTGCTGAGACCACCAACAAGCCATCAACTGTACCTGTTTCTAAAGGGCTGAGAGATTCGCTTTCAAGGTCAATCACCGGGCTTCTGGCAGGAGGTTTCAGTGCTATGTGATCCCTCTACAGAGCCACTCACAAAGTGACTTCTACCAGACAGAATGAATCTGGGAAGAAAAACATGTGTACCCAAAACAAAACTGGAGACTTTATAACCTAATCTTGAACATACTGTCATCTGCCATAGTCTACTCATCAAAATATAAGCACTAAATCCAGCTGACATCAAGGGAAGGAGGCGTAAGCTCTGTACATTGAAAGGAAGAGCATTGTATTATCCTTTTCATCACTGAAACACAATAGCCAGCACCTACGATTTAAAGGCAGAAAGATTTAATTTAACTCACAGTTTCAGGAGATTCAGTACATAATGAGCAGGCTCCAAGGCAGAAACCTCTTGACAGAGTAAAACTGGTCAGTTCAGGAAATCCAGGAAGCAGAGAAGGGGAACAGGGCCAGAGCAGAAAGGGTAATGGACCAGACATAAATTCCAAGGACTCTCCTCTATGACCTAATCAACATGCTAGAAGTATGCTCCCCAATCCTTGGGGCAAACCCCAAAGACAATTGAGTTGAAACTCCACCCGAAGTGCCACAAATATGGAAGAATTTGTGGACTTATTTATAAAATCACACTAACACTAATCCTGTATCTCCTTCACTGAGTGTTTATCTTCTGGGATTAAGAGAGGCACAGCTTGAAAGACATTATGAAAGCTTCTTTTCCTTCTTCTTCTTCATTCTCCTCTTGTTTTTTGTCATCATCATTACCATCATCATTACCAACACAAGAAAATGACCATATTAATTGCTAGTTCCTGAGCCACGTGCCAGGCAATAGATTAATGGCTTTTCATTTTTTATCCTCACAACACTACTATTGACTAGCAGTAGTAATAGTAGTAGTAGTAGTAGTAGTAGTAGCAGTAGTAGTATAGTAGTAGTTGTATTCCCATTAGTAGCTAAGGAAGCAAAACCTTGGGGCACTTAAGTGACTTAGTCAATGTTAAATGGCTAATAAGTACATAAACCAGGATTTGTACCCAGATCTAACTACACAGTCCGTTCTGTCAAACACCACGAGGCCTCCCACTAGCCAATAAAGGAAATTTCATCTTTCCCAGCAACCAAGTGAGGCCCCCAAAGCCACACTCCACCTTGAGGAATTTTCTTTTAATTAGAGTTAAAGAAGATACAACTCAGAAGATAGGAAAGAGGAAAGCTGCAACATACAGAGCATACTCCAAAAATAGAGTCAAATGAGTTTGCAAAATCCGCATGCAAATCTGTGAAGAGACAGGCAACTGTATGTAAATGGCTGCCAACCTCTACAAAGAACCATACCCTGAAAAGCAGAAAGAGGGGTCAGCTTTTCAGAAAAAAATCCCTCAAACTGGTTCTGACATTCCTTGGTGTAGAGCTCAACACCAGGCAAAAGGAAAATTGTCCAGAGAGAAGTATATAAAAAAGAGTTATACCAGGAGCGAGACCCAGATTTTTTCAGGAATTCAGAAACCTGAGAGGGAGACCCAGTTTCTCCAGACCCCAATAACTTGCCAAGTTCAACAAACTAGTGACAATCAGTTAAGGAAAATTTTGCTTGTAAATAAGTGCCCAATTTCATGTACTAAACATGAATTGGAAATCCATCCTATCAGTGCACTCACTCTCAAGTTTTGGGGCACATCAGCCACCCACAGTTCTTGTTTAATATGCACATGGCCTCCGGAGTCAGTGTTAGAGGTAAGAGGCAGCCATGCGTGAAATATATTTTCTTAAACTATATCCCAGATAATTCCAAAATCAGGGAGTCCATGGATCACTCTTTTTTTTTTTTTTTTCTGGTACTGGGGATCAAACTCACAACCTTGCACTGGCCAAGCAGGCACTTAAGCCACTGAGCCAAACTCCCAGCCCTCATGGATCACTTTCTGAGAAAACTAGAATTTGTAAAATATAATAGTTGAGATCAGACAGTCCTGGATTTGAATCTCAGCATGACATTTACCAGCTGTGTGATCTTGAATTGTCAACTAGGTATCTCAGTTCCAACATCCTTATCTGTAAAATGGGGCTAATTTTATTCTTCTTCATTTAAAGGGCTTTGCACACTGCCTGACACACAGTAAAAACTCAGGAAATACGTGGTATTTTGATGATGATAATGATGATGATGATGATTCCCTGATGAAAGGGGAGAATGAGGGTCTCCCTTCCCCAGTAATTGGTATGACTCAAAACAGGGAACTGGGCCATTGCTGGGAGAATAAGCCTTTTCTTTCCTTCATGGCTCACTGACACCTCCCCAGGGGTCTGGTAGGTATATTGGCAACAATCTGAATGTCTTTGGTTCATTGTTCCTTTTGGGGGAAGGGACTAAGATTTTACCAACTCCCCCTTCCTTCCCCTCCCCTTCCTTTTTCCCTTCACTTTCTTCTCTCCTTTTCATTTCTTTCCTCTCAAGAGGGTCTGAAATTGCACACCAGGGAGGGGTACTAGGGGTGCTTAGGCCAACAGGTCCAAGCCATGTCCTCGAGTCCAGATTAGCCAGCAATATCCTTGATATTTTGATGCTGTCTGATTCCTGAGTCTATTAATTTTTCAACTGCTCTAAACAAATACAGCAAAAGGATGACCATCTGCCTGAAACTGCACCACCTAGTGCATGCCTTCTGGGTGCCTGTCCGTGTCCCTAGTGGGCAAATCTCACTGATATCCATTGTCTAGCTTGGCAGGTTCCCACTGAGGCCAATTATTCAGTCCTGATTAACCATGGCAACCATACTTATGTGCTCATTTCACGGCTGTCAAAACTTCCACTCATGGAGCATCCTTTATTTGCTTGAATTATGACTTTTTTTCATCAATTCTTAATCAAGTGGGTTTGTGCACACAAAATCAACACTCAGAGAATAGCCATCATAAATGATCCTTCAGAAAGAGGAGCTCCAGGCTCAGCCCATTAATAATTAATAATAGGGCTTCAAACAAGCTCTCAAAATCATGTGATACGTGTTTATAAACAACAGCATTGCCTCATCAGCTCCTGTTCAAATAGCAGCAGCAGCAGCCATGGGATTCCAGATACCTGCCAAGCCCTCTGAGCAACACTTTACATACATTCATTATGTCATTTAACCCTCCCAATAGCCCCATTTGCAGGTGGAAAGATTGAAGCTCTAGGGATGGAAACTGAAGATGGGTCCAAAATCACTGGCCAAGATTCAAATTCAAGTCTTACTTCCAAATCCCCTTCTCCTTCCACCATTTCATCATTGTGCCTCTTCACACTTTTTTATGTACCCCTTGAATTTGAGAACATATCTGGCCAAACCCAGGACCAAGTAGCCTTCTTTAATGCCTAAACTTGCAAAAATAATTCCCAGAAATGCTTACTTTTCTTGCCAGCTATATTGTCCTGGGAAGGTCCTTTAAACTCTCTAAATCTCAATTTCCTTACCCTGAAGAAAAGGTAACTGTCCTTAACTTATGAAGTAGCTATAAGTATTAAACTATGTTCAGAAAGTGCTTTATAATCTGTAAGAAATACAAAAAAAAATCTTTTTGGTTTATTCAGACAGGGTATTTATTTCTCTATGTAGTTCAGGCTGGTCCTGAACTTGCTATATAGACCAGGATATCATTGAACTTGCAACCATCTTCCTGCCTCAGCCTCCCAAATGCTGGGATTGCAGGTATGCCCCACCATGCCTGGCTAGAAATACACAAATTTTATTATTAAAATTATTCTGTGTATTGAACAGACTCCTAAAAAGGTCCCAGTGATCCCCACTTTCTGGTGTCCAAGTCCCTACATAAGTCCCTCTCCTTGAGCGTGCCTGGGATCTGGGTTCTACTTCCAATCAACCAACACAACAAAAATAGCGGCATGCCATTTCCAGATTACAAATAACTATGAGACCTGCTTTGCTAGCAGATCTTCTCTATGATGTTCTTGGGTTACACATACTGATAAGGCAAGGCACCGTACTGGAGAGCAAACAGACAAGAGGGCCTGAGGCCTTCATTCCAACAGTCATGAAAAATAAAGTCCTGCCAACGGCCACGCTGGGTTGCAAAGCAGATCCTGGCCTGAGTGAGTTTAAGATGATCAAACCCTCTAGCCAACACCTTGACAGCCACCGGACTCAACAGCACCGGACCCAGCTGAGCTCTGTCTGAATCTGTGCCCTGCTGAAACTGTGATAATAAACACCTGTTCTTCTAAGTAGCAAAGTCTTGTGGTGATTTACTAAATCACAAATAACACATAATACGATCCAAGCTTGGATTCATTCAAGCATCCGCTGAACCCTGTCACGTACCAGACGTTATAGCAGGGGTGAAAACACCAAACACCCAGGACATGGTCCACATCCTCGGCTTGCTCGTTCCAGTGCAGAATCTGATGTGCAGATAAAAGAGGGCAAGATCCACAGCCCACAGTGATTGCACAATTCATGCTCCAGGGTACAGAGCTTGTATGCACGGCAAGATTCCCCACCAAAATGCAAATTCTAAGTGTTCGGAAAATGTACATTTTTAGTTAAAATAAAAAATTCAGGGGCAGCCTAATTGTGCCAATCATTAGGAGAGTGAATAAAGAAAAAGAAAATAATTGTATTTGCAGTCCAGGAAACTCATGTAGAACTTATTAGCGGACATTAAAAATAATGAAGTCTGTATCCATTGACACAGCAAAAACTCCATTGACACAGCAAAAAGCATCGACTGATTAAAGTTTTTTAAAGCAGTATCAGAAAGAACTATTCAACATATTGTTTACATTTAAAAAATAATTCAGCTGGGAGTGGTGGTGCACACCTATAATCCCAGCACTCTGGGAAACTGAGGCAGAGGATTGCAAGTTCAAGCCTAGCCTGGGCAATTTAAAAGATTTGACAAGACCCTGTCTCAAAATAAAAGAGGCGGGGAGTACTGAAGATTTAGCTCAGTGTAAAGGCCCTGGGATCAATCCCCAATACAACAACAACAAAAAAAATTTTTTTTAAATAAAGTAAGATAAAAATGCACACATACACATAGTAACACAGAGACACCACAAATAGCTTTTACATTCAGTGCATAAATAAAACACTTGTGGAGCACAATGCAAGAAAGGTTGTGGGTAGATTCTGGACTCAGACTCTAAAGTAAAACTCCTGGCTATGTCACTTATGGGTTGTATGACCTTAGGAATCTCTGTGAAATACTTTGAGCCTCAGTTTCTTCATCTGTATACTGAGGATTATAATAGCATATATGTTATTGTGAAGATTACATGAGCTAATCCAAGGCTGAGTTCTAGTAAGTGCTCAGTGAGTGTTCACTATCACTAATACTAATATGAGGGTTATCATTATTCCTAATACCATTATTGATCTGGAATGATAAAGACAAAAATGAAAACAATGGTTGTTCCTGTGATAAAGGCACTGGAATGAGAATGGAGGATAAAGGGGCCCTTGGTCTTCACCGAAATTTCAATTTTTACAGGGACAATATTTCAAGTGTTGTGCAACCAATGATCAAAATCAATCAATCCTCAGACAGGTATGGTGAAGAGTGCAGGAGCTCAGGTCCCACCAGCACAAAGCAGGAAGCAGTCTGCTCACACTGCAGGGAGGAGAGCAACAGGGTGGCTCTGGGGAAAGCTGCAGTCATCCAGGGATCTCCTCTCCCTTTGAAGAAGCAGCCTATGAGGCTTCTCATAGTTACTCACAGATTGATAAAGTCCTCCCAAGAAACTGGGGGAGGGGGACCCAGCAACCACTCCCTGAGCTCCCCAGAAGCACAGGGGAGGGGAGGGCCCTCTGTGACACCCGGGGGCTCTTCCAGGCACCCTCAGCCACCCATGGGCAAACTCATAACAAGGAGCCTCCCTCCCACCTAAGGTTGCTTCAGCTACAGAGGAGCAAGCAAACTCATTGTGGGCTTCTGAATGTAACAAAAAACCCCCCATCGCCTTGGGAAGCAGACCATAATCAGGCTATCATTAACTCGTAGTTCTAACTAACCAAGCCCAGTGCCCCTGGTGAACCAGCATCTTTCCAAGCAGTAAATTCACCCAGAATAAGCAATTAAGTGGACCAATAAAGGTAAGAGGGAGCAGAGAAGAAACATTTATCAACAGCCTCCTCATTACTTGCCTAGTTTCCTCTCATTTAATTTCCCCAATAGTCTTTTTAAATTATTTTTTATTTAATTACCCAGTAATCTTTTAACATCCTCACTATTATTATTGCCTGTCCTATGAATAGGAATACTGAGACTCAGAGAAGTTCCCAGACTTTCTTAATATTGTGTAGCGAAAAGGCTAATGAATCTGATCCGTGTCATGTTCTTATGTCCATTTTACAGGTGAGGAAACTGAGGCTTGGGAGATTAGGAGCCTTTCCCAGAGAAAGAACTAGAGCCAAGAAGCGGTGCAGTCATTATGACTGACCTCAAGTGTAGAATTCTTTCCCCCAGCCTGATGCCTCATGACAGGAGTGGCACCTTATCCTCTTCACCACCCACTCGGAGGCTTCCTGATCCCCTACATTACACTGTTTCTCAAAAGAGGGTCCTCGATTCAGCACAGCAGACTCAAACTGGGGCGCATGCTAAAATGCAAATTCGTGATACTGCCCAAGTTTTCAAGTCAGAACACCTCACCGAAAGATGAGGAGTCTGCCTCTTAAACATGCGGCCCAGGAAGCTTCCTGCACATAGAAACTTGAGAAACACATTGCAGGTGTCCCTCCCCGGTGCCTGGTACATCCTGATCTATGAAGGACAGGGGAGGGTATTAGGGGCCCACTTTTCAAAACCAGCATCACTTTCCATTTGTGAAATACATTTTCATTCCCTTAAGCAGAGGTCTAAAGTCGATGGCCTTGAGTGTTTATTTTATCAGCTGTACAGTCAATTTCAATCACATTCCTCACCCAAGATTTTGAAAAGAATTCGTTTGGAGCCTTAAACCACCTGGGTTCAAATCTCAGCTCCTCCT
>RJWM01035925.1:0-18546 GCA_004363535.1 Dasyprocta punctata | reverse complement strand
GCTTGGGCTACAACGCGAGCACAAGGCTGGCCTGAGTTACATAGTGCAACCCTGCCTCAAAAAAAAAAAAATCAAGGCTGGGAGTTTGGCTCAGTGGCTTAAGCACCTGCTCTGGCAGGTGCAAGGTTGTGAGTTCAAACGCCGGTGCTGCAAACAACAACAACAACAACAACAAAAAATTCCTATACATTATAGGCAAATGTACACAGAAGCTCATAGATACTCACAAATCAATAATCATAGTTACTGATCTTACTGAAGTCACATGACAACACTTAGACTCATTCTGATGCTCAAAATAAAGACTCAGAAACTTTATCAAAATTGCTTAAGAAAATGACAGGTAACCCATCGGCTGCTTGCAGAAAGGAATTATTGGACACTAAAGAACATAGGAATAGGGTAGGGGGTATAGCTCAACAGCAAGGCACCTGCCTGGCAAGTATGAGGTCCTGATTCCGATTCTCAGTTCCAAAAAAATAAAAAAGAACATAGGAATAACACTTCAAAATAAATGTAAATGGTTTGAAAAAATAAAAGATATCTTAAGTCACTTTTCTTTAGGTCCTTTGACACTGTGAGGGTCCCCCACTCAGTGCAATGGAAGTGCCGGTTAGTTCACTGTACCCTAGTTCATGACAATTCTTTTGTCTATAATGATCATGATATGAGGCATATATATTTCTTCCACTGAGAGAATACCCTTCACTCCCTTCTAAAATTTCATTCCTAAACCAGTAACCCCCACTAACATTCTGATATTGATATTATCCAACAAGTCATGATATTTATTTTCAACCATTTTCTATACCCCAAGAAGGAGAGTTAGATGTTCTATATTCTTTGATCTTACTCCATGTAACATAAAGAAGTGGATCAAAAATATCAGAACGCAATTTTAAATGCCTGTGTATGGGGCTGAAGAGCACTTTGGTGCCTCAGCATTTCCACTACACATCAGTCTGTGGCAATCTGCCTGTGCGCTCAGAATCCTCGGCGCCGGGTCAGGGCATAGGCCTTCTGCACATCTGCATTTCATTTCATGGCTGTAAAGCATGAGAAGCTTCCCAGAGATGTTTGCCAGTTGACAGGTGGTAGGAATGTACAAACATCAGTGCTTATAATAAGATGGAGAGGGGCCCTAGCCATGGAGAAGCAAACATACCCATCCAGAGAAAAATGCCAGCCAGAAACACACAGGGTGCTGATGGCAAGCAAAGCCGAAGAAGAATATTAAGCCAGCTCCCTGTTGACAGCTGAGGCTAAACCGTGAACCAAAAATTCCCCAAAATAAAGCACAGAGAGGCCATCGGAGATTAATTCATGAAAATCATATGTAGAAAGAGAAAATGGAAAATGAAACCACGTGAGTCCATAAAACTCCTGATTGCATTTCAAAGTACTCTTCCCTAGTTTATAAGAAATAAATTAAGCCAAGAAGAAAACTGTAAGTGAGAATTTACTGTCACTGGGTATTTGGTATGACAATGGACACATAATTATTTATTAACTACAAGGCATAAGGCAACATGCCAGGGACTGTGCAGATAAATTCAAATATTCAAAGAGCTTGTAGTATTTTATAGATATAATCATAAAAACTGCCATTTCTGTTTATCAAGTTAACTAGCTGGAGCAATCTCCAACCATAAATACCTGCAAAATGTAGAGAAAGAAGACAAGACTGTTTAAATAGAGGAAGAAAGATTTTACTGAGCAGAACCTTAAAACAGTTCAAATTTGGATAAGTATGGAGTAAGAAAAGTCACTGCCAGGCAAGAGAAACAGAATGAAATATAAATGCACATCACATAATCAAAGGAACCAATACTCTGCCAAGAGAAACACAGGAATTTGGGACTAATGAAAGATGAGTCTGGAAAAGGACCAGATGTTGGAAAAGGGGCCAGATGTTGGACAGCCGGGTTAAAAGAGTTTTAACTGTACCCATCAGAGTTGCTGAAGACTTTTAAACATTTTCTTAAAAGGCACCACTATGAAGTTTTCAACAAGTTCTACTGGTGTTAGAGAAAAAAGATGTTTCTTGCATTAACCTTTGAGTGCTAGAAATGGCTTATTATCTGACATTAATTCTATGGTACGAACAGTACTAATCAGCTCTTACATCTCTTGTACTTCTGCCATTGAAAAGATGTTCAAGAAAAGAATTTACTAAGAATTTCTGACTAATAATGAAACACCATCTTTGACACAGCCTGAGCTGCTTTAGTACCCAAATATACAAATCATGACTACCAGTTCTAAGAGGAAAACAAAGTTATAAGTTTCAAACACTGAAGTCTCAAACTTGGAAGCCTAAATATTAAACATTCTATGATATATTTAGAAATAAAGTTATGCCAAGTTTTCATTTTGGTTTTCACATGAGAAATCCAAGAAAGTAATTTAAACCTGGTGTGGTGGCAAACTCCTGTAATCCCAACACTGGGGAGGCTGAGGCAGGAGGATCGTTGTAAGTTTGAGACCAGCCTGGGCTACAAAGTGAAGTCAAGGCTAGCCTGAACTGCGTAGCAAGACTCTGTCTCAAGAAAAAAAAAGAAAAAACAAAAAAGAAAAAAAAAAGAAGGAAAGAAAGTAACTTATTCCTCATATTCTTTCTTCAAGAGAAAATTTGTTTTCATTCATTCATATGGGAAAAGTTATAATTAGCTCCCGAAGTAATCATCCATTAAAAATAAAATCTCAAAAATCATTGTCTCCCCTAAAAAAGCAAACACCTCTAGAATACAAGAGTTGAAAGTAGATATAGAACAGCTTAGAGGAGATACTCTAAAATAACCAAATACATCAAACTGATAAAAAAAAAAAAAGGGCTTGAAATATTAGAATGTATGACTCAAGGAAGAAGTTTAAGAGAAAAACTAAACCAAAAAAGGCAACCTGGACACAGCACAAAGGAGAATCGACACTACAGAAAATACAATAAAACATATGGTAAGCAAAGCAGCAATTAAAGTACAAACTAAGAAAAAATGTAAAGGGACTTCTAACATAAGTGTAAAACAGCATTTCATAGACAAAGAAGCCTGGCATGATGGCACACACCTGTAATCCCAACACTCTGGGAGGCTGAGGCAAGAGGGTAACAACTCTGAGTCCAGCCTGAGCAACTCAGTAACTTAATGAGATGCTGTATCAAAAAACAAAGTTTTTTTTAAAGAAATGGGATGGCCCAGTAGGGAGGCCCTGGGCTGTATTCCCAGTACCAGAGAAAGGAAGGAAGGAAGGAAGGAAGGAAGGAAGGAAGGAAGGAAGGAAGGAGAGAAGGAGGGAGGAACAAAGGGAGGAAAGGAAGAAGGAAGGAAATATGAAAAGAAAAGAAAGGGAAAGAGAAACAGAAAAAGAAAAGGAGACGAATGAAAAATGAAAACACAGATGACTCCCAGAATGCCAGGGTCTCTCTCAGTATATAATGTTACTCAAGTACAAAAGCCCAGATAAATATTTTTTAATATGAAAAGCAACAAGGAATACACTTTTTATGAACCCTAGAAGAAGATAAACTTCAGCTAGGTGAAAACTGTGGCACACGGCTTGGGGATGAGCTTTCAATTCATATTTCTGTGTAATATACACACTTCTAAACTATATATATATTTCTACACAACATATATTTTAAAACCACATAACTTTTATTCACTATAAATATCACTAAAATAAACATCAGAAAAGTTATGTAACAATTTGCCAACCCTATAAAAGTACTTCGTTTAGTTCTTTCAGCACTCTCAAAATTAGGAACTGATATTCCAGTGTTGGTATCAAGTAATAAAGTAAAATGACTCTAAAGCCACATGTCAATTCCTTTGAATTGTTTCTGATGTCTGTTTGGTTGGTTAGTTTTAGTGCTGTGCTTTGGTTTGGTTTATAAAATGAAAGTCTTACATAGACAGGTGCTTCTGCAAGAGACTACTGTTAATCTCTAGCAAGTTCTTTAGAAAGAAGTAGGCAGTCACTGCATTGAAGATTGTGAAGATTTATTTCCCAGACATTTGAACCCCAGAGAACTCTGGTCTAGTGAAATCTCCCTGTCTAGTAACCCTCTTATGCAGCTCCTCAGATGACATTTTATTCTGGGTATGTATGAGAATGGGTAATGAACTCTGTTCATGCTTGTCAAATCAGTGCCAAGCTGCCCCAGCTTCTCAAAAAGTGAGTCTAGCCTGAGAAACATGATGAAATTTTGCATTACTCATGGCCTCAATAGCTGATGTTTTTCTTGTTCTTTAAAACTGTGTGCACCACTGAAATAAGGGTGTGCATGTGTATGTGTGTGTGTGTGTGTGTGTATTAGATATCTTTATTTCTTTGATGTACTTCAATTTACTCAAAGAAGAAATATTTTGCTCTCCTTTCTGAGTTCAGAACTTCATTTAACACTTCTTGTTCATTGTTTATTCTGGTTTAGGGATTATGGTTTTAATATGACTTAACAAAATAATTGAGGGCTCATTAACTTTAACTAAAATGCCTTGTTTTGATTGACATTGCAGTGGTCTCCAAAATGTATTAAACACAAAACTCTACTAAATAGTACAAGAGCTAGGCACACACAATGCACAATACGAATACTGTGTGTAGATTATATACACATGTGCTGCTATATTAATATGTACATTATAAAAATATAGAAGTTTCTAAATAATTTGATATTTATTAATGACAAGTAATTTTTGGCTTTCACTAGAAATCATTGGTAATACTTAACAATAGCATAGCTTTATTTCTGGACATTTTTGCTTGCTTGTGACTGAGCAATGCAAAGTTCAACTTGATTTGGTTTTACTGGTTCACATAGATACTTCATCAAATTATGGTGATCTAAATGAGAAAAGGCAATCATGGCCCTGATAACCTCAATTTTTAATTCCATCCTTTGATAATAAAAAAGATGAAGGTTTTGGATTTTAATTTTATTATTTCCATTATTATTATTATCATGTTATTGCTAACAAAAATTCAGTTAATATATGTTCATCTTTCTGATATCAAGTCCTTCCTCTTGAAAACTTATTAAAGCTATTGAATTTGTATACTTTAAAAAACTGTGGTCTAAAAACCACAGAAACTTTGAAAGATATTTCAGCAAGGTTAGGACATTCCATTTCCAAATTCATGAACATGAAGATGCTTAGAGTTTCACTAAGCAACATACATCACTTTTAATATAAAATCACACTTCCAAGCATCTATTTTTAAAAATCCTTTCCTTGAAGCATAGGTTTCTTCTGAAAACAGCCACTTCCTAGCTCATTTCTTAAAACACTCCTCCTGCCTTGAAGGGCTATATCTAAAACTATATTTTTCAAAAATCTCTACAAGGCAGCATCTATTAAAACCATTTACTACACAAAGGCCAGCAAATTTGGGCAACTTGTGTTTCCGCAAAAGAAAAGGGAGTAAAATCTTTAGTTCCTCATGGGAAAAACAACTTCTGTGTGGTACAAATACATTGATATTCATTACCAATCTCATCACAAAGTACATAAAAAGATGTATACTTTAAAAAAACTTGCTTTTACAAAACCAGCTAAGTAATCTTTTCTTATGTGGTAGCACTTTATATGCCTCTGGCATTAATTTCTTTGCTCTTCTTCAAGCTCAGTAGTTTGCTTGTGAATGATGCAGCAAATGCATTCCATATATTCACCATGAGTGATAACACATGCAAATTCTTATTCAAATAACCTGCTTGCTAATTTCCATTGAGAAGAGCTGGCTTCTGGTTAAATTTCACTAAATGATTTTTCTCCCAAATGGGAATATCTGCCAGATATCCCTATACCCACTCTCTCGCCTCACTCTCAGAACATTTATTAGTGAGCATGTGAATGCCCAAAGCAAAGCCTACAGATCCCTATCTCCCCTACCCTTTCCCTTCCAGAGACACACGGTTCTGTATGTAAGGGTCAGTCACTGGAACTTAAGTAGTAATAATTTGTAGCTTGAAAAGGAAGGGTAGATCTTGTCTCCTTTCCTCCTAACTAGCTGGAATTCAGATTTGATGACTGTACCTTAAGCAGCCATACAGAAGCAAGGAGAAGCCAGGTATTAAGCCAGCCAGAGCAACAAGAAACAGGAAACCTGGTTCCTTCAAGGGTGTGTTGTCATTCATCAGTTCTGGCTTGCTATATTTATGTAAGAAAGAAATACATATTTTTGAGCTTTCTGTATCTTTGGCTTTCTAGCTCTCACTGGTGTACTGAACCCTAATTAAGATCTAATGGCAGTAAATGGGGAGCTCATACAAGGTGTCACAGAAGAGACAATACAGCCATCTTCTGACATCTGCATGTGTTCACACCATCAATATTACCTACAGCCTGCAGTTTCTTAAGAGAAACTACTTTTAAGCCACTTGTCCATTTTCTCCAGATTGGTTCTTAAGAACTACATACTACAAACTTCATCAGGTATGTGTGAACTACAACCCAAGTCAACAGCCTCTTACAAAGCAAGCGAGCAACCATACACCATTGGGCACTTCCAACTTTTCTCCCCAGACTACTTAAGAACCATGTACAATCTGTGTCTAACAAACCCAGACCATGGGTGAACACTAGTATCCACACTAAATATGAAGAAAGTTTCATTTTTGGTTGATATATAAACATACAAAGTTCTGCTCCTTCCCTGACACTGGCAAAAAGTGTTTTTATGCATCTTCCTGGTGTGTGAGTTTGTACCCACCTCAGCACCCACTATCAAGAGTGTGGCAGGACTATGGATAACTGCATATTTTTCTCCCAGATCATGGCACTATTATGTGAGATGAAAATGTCCACAAGTGAAAAATCGGCGCAAGTAAGAGTCCTCTGTGCAAGCAAATGGTAAATCAGTGCATGGATGTATAGAAACAGGTTGGTGCCTTACCTGAATACTTCAAGAACAGTCCTTCCTGGTAATCTGGGAGCCACCTGCCTGAATGCTTTTTTGAAATCTTCCAAAGTTAAATAGCCACGATCTATTTGAAAACAAAATTAAAAACTTTCACTTTCTTCTGTAAACCCCAAGAACTATTCTTTCAGCTGCAAGGTTGTATAAAACTTTATTTTACTATTTTAAGAGAAAAGCAGTAATTTACAGTTAATTTTACATACAAGGTGATCTGTATTGTCTTATCAGAGGAACTTAACCCAGTAAGAATATCCCGTTCAGTGCAGTCCCAGATCATCCTGAAAGTCACCACCAGCCCTGCCATCTTCTTGATTCTCTGAGTCCCATGGAAAGGGCTACACACAGACATGACTGTGAGATGGTATTAAACTTCGAGTCTTTGTAAACTGCCAAATATTTCAGTCTTCAAAATTCAGCTTTTTTCTTACTTAACATTAAACTATGATACATTATTGAAGAGGGAAATACAGTAGCGGTGAAGATACTGAACCTAAAATCACAAGTCTTTTCATCTTGTATGGGATCTGTGGGATTGGGAGCCTGCAGCAACCCTTCTCCACCACATCTAGTGTAGAAAAACAACGCCTCCAAACATGTGTGGGTCACAGGAGGAGTTGAATGAGAAGGCTGCTTACTCCTGTGGGTGGCTTGTAGCCTATATCCCCTCAACTTCAGTCCTTTTGCTGCCAGCATTATAGCACAGGTACAATATGAAAGTACAAAAGTATAGCATATGATTAAGTACAATTATATAACTGTAAATATTTCATCCACAGTCTATAACAAGAATTTAAGATCATAAGGGAGGAAAAAAGCACATCAACACTTAAGGTAAAGAATACAGCAAAATAATCCCCCAAGTATATTGTATATTTTATTTAATGCATTCCCAGTCATAATTCCTTAGCAATTTTTGTGTATCAGAACAGTTTAAACAAACTTACAGTGCACATCAAAAGCTGTAAAGATGTGTCTTATCTCATTCCGATATAGTTGAGCTTCCTTCTTTTTCCTTACGATATTTAAAAACTCCCCGAGTATTATGCCTACAAATTGGGAAAAAAACAAAGATGACTATCTTCCTCTTTAAGAAAAAATAAAACAAACATGAACAGTGATAAATATCACAAATAGTCAAATTTTATCTTAATTTCAGTAAATCGGATTTACTCTTAAAGTCAAAACGACATTTTACTATGTTCTAAGGAAACCCAACCCTTGCAATTGATAGTGGAAACAACAGACACCCTTAGGTTTCATTCAGTTTTTTTAAGGGATAAAAGAATGTTGACCTTAAAAAAAGTTTAACACTCTTCCCTCTAACAGATCTAAAAGAGACACACAAGACTACTTATTAAACAGCTCTCATAATTTTTCTTTCCTTGTGCTTCTTTGATCCCTTTTTTCCTAGCCAGATGTCATTTTGGCGTGTATTTTTCCTACTGGGAGATGGGGTCAGAGAAGTAGTTTCTCAAAAGTCAATACCCATTGCACATCATAGATAAAGGTGGAGAGAATATTCCATAAACAATAGAGCTGGCACCATCCCCAGGCTTGGATACACCCCTCAATGTGTTCAGCAGCCTCGGGCTCAGCTTCCTACGACTTTCATAATAAAAGAGCCCAGCATGATGATATGAGATTGGATACTGTGCTTACAGTGTCTATTAAAATGAATTCTAATGTGATCTTTGTAGTAGGTTTAAGGAGCCGAGCCAAGAATTTAAACATTTTAGTGAACTGAGCCCTAAATATGTAAAAAGAGTAGTCATTTTTAAAATGCAGGCTTTCCATTAAAAGTTATTCTGTTTTAAAAATAGACCCAAATTATACAATGATCACATGCTACATTTTCCTTTGGAAGAGAGAACTAATATTTAGCTATATACCTTTCCTAAAATAGTTCCAATAGCTTGAAAAAAAAGTTGAAAGAATTTTCTTAATTTCCCATGTCTTCCTTAAAAATTTATAACCTAAAAAAAAAATTTAAAAAATAAAAAATCAACATAGGGCCAAGGATGTAGCTCAGTGGCGCAAGTTCCTGTCTGGCAAGCACAAGGTCCTGAATTCAATTCCCAGTCAAAAACGATAACACCAGCCTAGATTTATGTTTTTATTAAATGATTCTTCTATAACTTTTTTCTAACCTGCTGGGTGCTAGGCACTATTAAGTTCTGGAAATGAGGAAAGAGAACAGACGATTCCAGTTCCAAGGGAAATACTAGGCTAGTTGGGGAGAGAGTTATTCTGCAGGTTCAAAGGCAAATGCTGCACATGATTACAAATGGTGGCATGTGCAATAAGGGAGAAATGGGAGGCTGTAACAGTCCTGGGAATTCTCTTGCAGCAGAGACTCTGGCAAAGGAGCAAGTGCTTAGAGGAGGAGATATTTAAGCTAAGACTCAAACCACGAAATGATACCAGTTGGCTACAGGATGGGAAGAGGAGCCGTCCAGGCAATGGAGAGAGACTGTGCCAAGACAATAGGATGAGAAAATGGGAAGATAAAAAGAGGCCATGTGGCTAGAATGAAAAGAGAGACAGAGACAGAGACAGAGACAGACAGAAAAGAGTGATAAGGCAGGCAGTGCCAGAACACACAGGCCTTCGTGGGCTGTAGTAAATAATTTCTTCTATTCATTTTCCAAGAGAAAGCCAATACAAGGTTTGCAGTGAGAAATGGTAAGATCTGATTTAATTTTTGCAAAGATCTTTCAGGCTATTGTCCTGAAGAAATGATTGGGTGGAAAAAGCAAAATATGTAAAAATGGAGAACAGTTAGGGGCCTCCTGGCAAGAGCTGTAGCTGCTTGGGTACTGGCAGTGGCAATGAATGGAGGAAAAGGCACCCAGATACACTTGAGAAAAGAAATGGCACAACTTGAGGAGGCACTACACATGGTAGGTAAGAAAGAAGATGCCAAGAACAACCCTCCTCTTCTGGGTTGAGAACTTGGTGGTTGGAGGGGTTATTTAAGGACATGAAAAAGATGACGGGGAGAACAGGATTAGCTGTGAACCAAAGAGTCATGATTTGGATATGTTAAACGGCCAGTGTTTTAGAGTCAACTAAGAGTATAACTGGCAGTGCAAAATACTTTTCTTTAGAGATGAGTGGCTCCTCCAAACTTCCTCAGGCCTAGAGTCTAAGTTCTACCCCATTCTCGACTCAGATAAACAGACAGAACATGTAGACAGAGGCACCTGGAGGGATCCAACCACCTTGCCACAGGCACAGGAAATTTGAACATGAGGTCCCTCCATCTTCTCAGAGCTTTCTCTGAACAAAGTCTTCCTTTTTTTCACCATGCCTCCTTCGTTTGTTTGGAAGTACTGAGCAAAGGGATCTAAGCATAAGAACCTGAGCAGCATAACAAGAGGAAAAGGACAAGGAGGCAACTGGTTTCTCCTCTGGGTAAGAAAGCATATCTTCTCGCAGTTGGCAGAGCATCGAACCCATCCCCTGGTATCTGTAAGGGTTGTTCCAAAACCCCCCAGGATATTGAAATCTAGGAAACCTAAGCCCCTCATGAAAAATGGTGCACTATTTGCATATAACCTACACACAATCTCCCATGTACTTTAAATCATCTCTACATTACTTTAATACTTAATACAATGCAAGCACTATATAAATAGTTGTTACATTGTATCATTTAGGAATAATGATGGAAGTCTGCACATACTCAGTACAGGTGCAACTTTTTCCAAATATTTTCCATCTACAGTTGGCTAAAGTGTGGCACCTGCAGCTATAGAGAGCCAACTGTGCTGTGTGCAGTTAGCATGTGTAGTTTTTTTGTTGTTGTTTGTTTGCCTGTTTGTTTTTGTAGTTGCTAAGGATAGCAACTACATCTAATCCCATCTAATCCCATCTAATCACCACTGTAACCAGAGAACATATTTTTAAATGCTGAGGTTAAAACTGAAGTCTAGGTCACATGCTCCAATAAGATAACTTTAGTTTCATGAACTCCAAAAGGTAATCAATTAAACAGAAGCCAGAGTTGTTGAAATGCTTGTATAATTTATTCACTGATCATTGCATTCTATGGGACCCATCACCATCTTACCCCGACCTGCCTCTCCAGACCCCCTAGCTAACTTCCTGATGCTTCTCCAGAACAGCAGATTATCAGCACCTGCATGTCTAAACACACTGTCTGGAAAGCAGCGTTTTCTTTATTTCTCCTAGTGATTTTTCACATCTCCTTCCAGGTGCAACTCAAACATTACCTGCTCTTCCCTGATTCCTGCAAGTCCCTTTGCTATGATAAAAGTCTAGTACTCACAATACTATGGTCAAATAGATTAAGATCTATGGTAATTATTCGGCCACGTGTTTGCCTGAGCTATACTGAGGGAAGACAGTGTGCATTATTCACTTTCGTCCCCGTGTTTAGCACGAGGCCTGGCATGGAGCAATCATTAGTTACATGTTTGCCAATAAGTAATATGCAATAAATAAGATTAGGAAAGTGCTATTTCTAGTTTTCAGCAAAAAGTATTAAACACACATTTTAAATCATCTTGTAATTCTAAAAACGAATACCAAAATGTGGGTCACTTTTTCTTCACAAAGCCAGAAAAATAACTGTCATTTTAGAAACTTCCATTTATTAATATATAATGACCTTGAGCCGGGTGTGGTGGCACATGCCTTTAATCCCAGCACTCGGGAGGCTGAGGTAGGAGGAGCATTGTGAGTTCGAGGCCGGCTTGGGCTACAACGTGAGCACAAGGCCAGCCTAAGCTACATAGTGCGACCCTGCCTCAAAAAACTAGGGTTGGGAGATTGGCTCAGTGGCTTAAGCGCCTGTCTGGCAGGCATGAAGTTGTGACTTTAATCCCTGGTGCCGCAAAAAAAATATATATATATGTGTGTGTGTGTGTGTGTGTGTGTGTGTATGTATATATATATATATATATATATATATAATGACCTAGTAAAAAGGAAACAAAATGCTGAACGAAAAGAAATGCATACACAATATTTGTCTTTAGTTATCACTGCATCTCACTCAGAAAAAAGATTAGGAGGGGAGCACAGTTATATGGTCTCAAGAGCGAGTCACAAAAAAAAGCATATAACTGGTGATGTCATTTAAATTATATATTCAGATAATGCACAAGTTTGGAGATATAAAGTATGCAAGTCTTTATTCCATAGTTTCGTGAGATATAAAGCTAACATTCTTCAGTTATCCTAGGAGAAAACATATAGATATTTAGATTGCATGTTTATTATCACTTAAAAAGAGAAACAATCTAATAACACAAATAGCTCTGTATGTGTGATCAAGTTCTTTCATACAGTTTTCCCACAGTTGCACGCCTTATTTTTTAAAGTCAATACACTAGAGTTCAAGGGCACCCAGTACATATTAAACCATGTGGACACATACTCTCCCATACGTCTTCATGTCATCTTCCCAAACAGCACACATCCAAAGGCAAGTCCCTTTTCTAAAAAGATCGAGTTTTCATTCAGCCAGGCTCTCCTACTGTAATAATATGATCACTTTCCAAAGGTAATACTTAATAATTTACTATTCCTGAAGCTTCATAGTGCAAACATATTAATATGTCTTACACATCTTGCTGCTTTTAAATGGCCTAGAAATAGAATTCCTACTACTAGCTCCACCTGCTGTCACAATAGTCAAACCAAAAATTACCACTTCACAAAGTGAATAATTCTATTCAATAATTCCATTAACATCGGATTTCATACTCAATGAGAAATACATTATCTGTGTCCGCCCTGGAGTGAAAGACTATATTCAGGAAATTCTAATTTTAAATACAGTGTTGAGTGCTCTATGCATACTGTTCCACTAATAATGATTTCCTAAACATGTTTTACTATAGTTATAAATTAGGATAACAATAACATCACAAAACACACAATCTCTGTGTCTACCTCCATTTATTAATATGACTGTAGACGATGTTTGGAAATTGCCTGTGTACTTGGGTTCTATCAGCAGCGTACAGACTTCTTCCTATTAGGAAAGGTTCTCCTCTATAAAATAGGGCGGTACACAGCATAGAGGAGATGAAGGCAGAGCTATTCAGTTTGGGGCAGTGGGGCGCCCCACACTACCCTGACCAGTAGTGTCCCTGGGGATATCCCAATAGGACTCAAGATTGAGGATCATGGCTTAAAGACCCCAAGGACTTTGTTTATCAGTTCTTTTTTGCTATGACAAGTACCTGAAGTAGACAATTTAAGAGAAGAAAAGGGTTATTTTGGTTCATGGTTACAGAGGTCTCAGTCAGTGGTCACTTGACCCAATCACTTTGGTCCTGTGGTGGCTGGTATGGTCACAGTGGGAATGTGTGGTAGAGGAAACTGCTCACTCATGCTAGTGCTCACCTCCAGGAAGTAAAAAAAGAGAGGAAGAGACAGGTACCCTACAACCCCTTTAAGAGCACACCTCAATGACCTAACTTCCTTCTAACAGACCCCACCTCTTAAAGCTTCAACCACCTCCCAAAAGCACCACAGGCTGTGGACCAAGCAGTTAGTATATGGCTTTAGGGGTCAGTTAAGATGCAAAACAAACATCTATATTCTTTATAAATCCTTCCTGACTCTGTAAGTCTACATCTTCTAAACAACTGGAAAATAATATCCTTCCATTTTGTAAACAATACTTGGGAAAAATGTACTCTTTTCACATTCTATAATGAATATATGTGAAAATATATATATACATATATATTTGCTTTCCAAACTACTTTATATATGTTATATAGATATGCCACATAGAAAGATAGACTAGAAATGGGTTTTTTTGGTTTTTTTTTTTGTGGGATTTGTTTTGTTTTGTTTTTGTTTTTGTTTTGTACTTTTCTGTTTTTAAGCCATTTCCTAGTAGGGTAATCATCTTTCACCACAGGGGAGGATACATTCAAAAAGTCCAATAAAACTACATAAATTTTTCCTTGAAAGTTCCATTATGTATATTTTTTTGTCTGGTTCACACTTCCAAACTTCAGGGTCAGCACACACAGAGATATCCTCTTGAAAATGAAGTAGTTTAGTGTCTGGCTATCACAGTGAGCTCAAATTAGAAACAGCAATAAACCTGGATAGAGTGAAGGAGAAAACAATAAAAATGCCAGGTTATGTAGACTGTAGGCTTGGTACTAGATTTTGCAGAAAAGGGAGGGTTGGTGTTCATTGTGTCATGTATTAATTTTCCCAGAGATCAAAAATGTCTAAAAATGAGGATTTAAAAGGATGAAGTGACCTTTTAAACAGTATAATGCAAGCCTTCTGTAGTTTGAGAAATAAAACTCAGATTATGGCTTCTGGAGGCCATGATGGGGGAAAAAAGGATAAAATGTGTTTGCATAAAAAGACTATAAGGACAGAAGGTGAATGTGACATCAACAATGATGAGTTGTCACAGCAAGATGGTTAAGTAAATTCAGAGGACTAATATTTTCTTTCAGCTGCCTGAAGAAAAGTATGGGAATAAAGAGAAAAGAATCTAATGGAAGAAATCAAGTTTTACTATATCACTGGGAGGAAAATGAGTAAAAACAGGTTATAGCAGAATAGAGAAATCTGAACCAATAAAACCCTATTTCTATCAAACATGGACAGGAATCATTACCTTTTTTATTACATACATCTCCTGCTCATAAAACTTCAAAGTTCCTCAGTGTTAACAGTGCAGAGTCCTAAAACATTATTCTGGAAGTTAAAGCCTCATCCTTCCTCCTCAGAAAAGTGGTTCTTAACCCCATTCCTAATTTTCAACTTCCCACAGGCCAGCATGGCTGCGATGGTTAATCTTGATAGTCAACTTGACTGGCTCCATAGATACCTAGATTAATAAAGCACACTTTGGGTGTGCCTGGGTGAGTCATAGGAGAACTACCTTGAACACTAGATCCAGTCCTCAGTTTCTTCCTCTCTGGCCCTTCCTTGCTCACTCTACTTCCTGGCCACTATGAGGTTAGCAGCTTTCCTCTGACACACCCTCCCACCATGTTTCTGCCTAGAATTGAGCTTACCATTGACTAAAACCACTGACACTGTAAGCCAAGATAAATCCTCCCTCCCTTAAATTGGGTATGTCTGGTATTTTGTCCCAGTAATAATAGCTTACTAACATATAGTCTGACCACAATTAGTATACAGTTAAGTGCTATACTCTGCTGGAGCAGGGGGTAACAATATTCCAAGGGAGGTCTATATACAAGATGCTCTATGAATGGCATAATAGCTGCCATTCACGGGTTTGGGCATGCAAATCTAAGAGAGGAAGTTAGAGGTTGGAGGACTATCATAAAGACAAGGATGAGATCTGGTAGGAAGAGATTTTGGCCAGCAAGGGTGGATATCATGAGGGGAGAGGGTCTATGTGAGAAATCCTACAAGTATGGTGTGGAGAAAAAGCCCTTACAAAAAAGACATCCTGCCAGCTTATCCACCCCTAGCCGTGAAGACAGTGATAATACCTCTGCAAAGTCTCCACTGCATCCAATGTTTTTGCTTTTGTTTGTTGAAACGAGGTCTTGCTATGTTGTCCACGCTGGTCTTGAACTTAAGATCCTCCTTGCCTCGGCCTCCCAAACAGATGGGATTACAGGCATGCACCACTGTGTCCAGCATCATCCAGTGTTTTATGGGAGCAGAATATGTAGGGTTGTCTGAATCAGTGGTGACTTCCACCCAGCAGAGCAGAGTGGCCCACAAGAGTTGGAGAGGGAGTATAGCTGGCATCTCTCTATGTTCATTTATCATGTTCTCTTTTTAGCTTTACCCCTTTTCCAAATCTCACCCATCCCCAATATCAGGCTTAGGGTCCCCATGTGTTTAGGAAGGGAGCATTGCCTTTCTCTGAACTCTGAGAGGTTTTTTTGTCTATAGTATTCGTACAACATCTGGCCATGAAAGAAGTGACAGTACTTCTCCCTCCCCTATCACATGACACGTCTTTAAAAATTGCACTTTGATCAGTGTCTGCATCTCCTAATTCTTTTCTATTCTTGCAAAGGAATAGAACTAAATTATTCATTTAGTTCTCTAAATAAGAATTAAATGAATAAATATATGGGTGAAGATCTGTGGACAATACCAGAAATTGGTCCTACAATTATAATTTCAAGATACAGTAACCTTGATTTTTATGTAGTTTTCTTAAGGTAGAAAACAATTTGAAAACCTCACTCCTGCTATACCTTGGTCTTTGTTCTGAAGGTGAGTCAAGAAAAAGAATACTAAGACATACACTACTGTAAGTGTTTTAAAATAGAACCCAAGGGGCTAGGGGCTAGGGATATAGCTCAGCAGCATAGCGCCTGCCTGGCAAGTACAAGGTCATGAGTTCGATCACTGATACAAAAAAGAAAAAAAGAAAGAAAGAAAGAAAGAGAACCTAAGACACTAGAAAATGGAAATTCAAATTTAGAAAAATATGTTCAATAGTAAATGAACAAGTCAGACAAGACAGTAGTAGACAAAAGCATAAAAGTCAACTGACCATTAACCTAACCATTCACAAATTATTTTCCAATTGAGTTTATACTGCATAGCATGACTGAGTCAGTCTATAATTACCATTATGATAACTCAATCTCTCTGATTTTTCTATCATTTAAAGTTGAAGGTTAAAAGTAAGTTCCTAGAAAGCTTTTTTATTTCAGTCAGTATGAAAGTAATATATGTGCATTCTTCTAAAAGGGCAATATGAGGAAACAAAGAAAAATGCTCAATTTCACCATCTAGGGAAAGAAAAATTATGGAGGTACTTTGTGCTGCTTTTTTCTTTGGTATATTTTATATGGATTTGGGATAATAACCAAGACACTTGCATGAGGAATCAGTGGGACAGTGCTTACCAGCAGCATTTAGCATTCTGTAAGCAAGAGTCCCATAAAATCTTATCTGTTCAAACTCATATAAAATGCCCTGCACTGTATCCCACAAAGAGCCAGATCATTGGAGAGCTGTATAATTGGAGCACACAGTCACTTGTGCCTTTTACAGAGTTGTCTCAATGAATTCTGGTATTAAATGCAAGCCTGCACTAAAGAAACCTTTATAAACTGCCTCACAAACTATTACATTTACTAAACCATTTTTGGACATCAAAGTCCATCCATCGGTCTCTTCCCTATGAGACATCACAGATGAACTGTTCCAGGGCAAGAAGTCTACACCTCTCCATGAAAAGAATTTTTATTGTATGGCTATTGACCACTATATTTGTACTCCTGTATTCAGTTTGGAAGTTAGGTAGCTAGCAACTAAATCGGATTAGTGTGTTTTTGGTTTTGGCTGTGAGATAGGGGCTCATTATATTACCCAAGATAGCCTCAAATTCACACTCCTCTTGCCTCAGTCCCCCAAGTAGCTAGGTGAGCCACCACACCTAGCTACAGAATCAAATTTGAAATCCCTCCCACTTCAGCTCACTGGTTAAGTTCCTTAGAGGGATGAATATTGGTCTCAACTGAATCATTGCAAATATGATCCATAACACTATTAAATCAAGGGAAGGATACAAGAGTAAAGTTGAAGTCAGACTGCTTTGGTCTACGGTTTCTACCTATGTGTGTCCCCCTGGGAAAATTAACCTCTCTGAGCTTGGGGATATTTTTTAACTTATCAAATGGAGATAATTATCAGATCACAGAGTTGTATTAAATATAATATCCACTACATAGTGCTCATCACAGATCTGCACATGGTAATTGTTGAGGAAATGACAGCTGCAATTATTATCTTTAATAACAAATGCTGTATTACATGTGAAAAGTATTTTATAAATAGAGCTGTAAAAATGCCAGGTATATATTATTTTACTATTATTCTTTATTATTTTATTATTCCTCTCTGGAGCCAGATTTCTTATTTTGAAAAGGGGACAAACCTGGGTGTGATGGTTCATACCTACAGTGTCAGAACTCAGAAGGCTGAGGCAGGGAGATCACTGTGAGTTCAAGGCCAGTAAGGGCTACAAAATTAGTTCAAAGTCAGCCTGAACACAGTGAGATGAGAGAGAGAGACAGACAGAGACACAGAGACACAGAGAGGGAGGAAGAAGGAGGAGGAGAGGGAGAGAGCGAGGCAGGTGACAGATGACTTTCCTAGGTCTCTTCTGCTTACAAACTTCCTTCATTCTATGCACTTATAGAAGTTAAAAAACGAAAATTGTAATAAAACTCCCCCTGAAAGAAGAAGCAACAATACTGAATACAGAAGGCAATATCAACAGTGACCTGTTGTTTCCTTAAACAAGTAGCCTGATTTTTTTCTACCATTTACATATTTCCCTCTTCCTGGACATGTTAAACAGGTTTGGTTCATACTTGCTTGTTATGTCAGGCAATAAAAACATCAATAATAAGCCGGGTGTGGTGGCGCATGCCTTTAATCCCAGCACTCAGGAGGCTGAGGTAGGTGGAGCATTGTGAGTTCGAGGCCCACTTGGGCTACAATGCGAGCACAAGGCCGGCCTGAGCTACATAGTGCGACCCTGCCTCAAAAAACTAGGGCTGGGAGTTCGGCTCCGTGGCTTAAGCACCTGTCTGGCAGGCATGAGGCTATGAGTTCGATTCCTAGTGCCACAAAAAAAAAAAAAAACAGTTTTCAGCTACTCATTCT